>JBBYHK010472451.1:0-19794 GCA_038382065.1 Adansonia grandidieri | reverse complement strand
CCCATTTTCTAAATCATGAAGTTATGTCATCCATGGGGATACTCCAACCCCATCCTTCCAAGGGGATACTCCAACCCCGTTTTTCAAAATTGTCAAGATTTAAAAATCTTTCTATGTCAAAATGATTTCTCATTCACGAGGATACTCTAACCCTGACCTTTTAAGGGGATACTCCAACCACGCTTCTTAAAATTGTGAAGATCTAAAAATCTTCTTTTGTCAAAAAAACTATTTTCCATTAATGAGGATACTCTAACCCTATCTTTCTGAGGGGATACTTCAACCCTATCTTTCAACTACAAATTAATCATTCTTTTTTTTCTTCTCAGATTTCCATGAATATGTCAAACAAACCTTGTTTAATCAAGAAACCCAGATGCATTTCGAAAATTATCAATTCGGTTATTCTTAGATAATCGATGTCAATAGCGAGATAAATTCCAATAGTCCATTCATTTTCTTTATCATTGCATTGAATGATCCATGTTAGGTTATTTCATTTATTATCTTACAACATGATTTCTCTGTGATGATTATTTGCATTCATGTTTTCAAAATGTTTCCAAATGAAATTAAAGGTCATGTTTCGCATGGGTATCTCTCCAGTGCCCAAAGTGGAACATTCCATTTTCAAAGTAAAATACAGAGGTTATTTTTATTGAAAATCTCTATATTCCCCATCTCTCCAAGGCGTATATGAGATTAATTTTTTTTATCAAAACCTGGATCATTTCTATAAGATTCATGCATTCGAAGAGGGTCATATCAAAATAATGACAAGTTAAGATCGAAAGAATCAAAATCGAGATAAGACATAGCTAGTAAGGTACCGATTTTGAGGCATCATGAATAGGTTCGTACCTCATCGCGCGTAACCAACTACCAAACCCAAATGGTGAATCTTTGCATTACGTAAACCATGGGATCGATATTTTGAGTTTTGTAACTCAAAACATAGGTTTCAATAGGCATCTGATCATGCCTAGCCTGAAATGATCGGTGGTGACTCCAAGTGTTAGCCATTTCGTGATGGTCATCTGAGACCAATAAGAGAAGTGATTCGTCTTATGGTCCCCTTCATTGTATTATAAGTCATTCTCATCACATCGCCAAAGAATAGTCTTAGTCAAGAAGACATTTCCAAGTCAGGAAAGTATTTTAAGTCGTACGCACTCTTAGATCCGCAAAGATCCACTCTAGGGTACGTTATGACAACAAAAAGATCTTTAAATGTCTTTGTGCTGAGGCAAATAAGTGGAGTTCTTGGAAATACTCTAAAATTAGCCTTGACACTATAGTTCTCTTGATAACAGTCAAATTTTTCCAAACATATCTAGAAAGGTGTAGGCAGATTCTATGATTATATTCCATTTCTATTGAAATCTCCCTAAAGCTTGATTTATCAACATCACAACATCTTTTGCCTTTTATTCTTTGGTCCTTGGGTTAATAATGCATTTATGGCAAAAAATTTCCTTACTGAGGGGTAGAAAGCTTAATTTTAGTTCGACTCCTGCCCTATAGTCCTAGTCAACTTTTTTACTTGAGCTTTGTTCTTAAATTTCTTTTTCTGATTCTACTCTGGCTTAAAACCCAATCCATGCTTGCCCTTCTTAATCGAATCATCCCTTATAAATACTGTTTGAATCCATTTTTTACTTGGGCACCCTTTTTTACCATAAGCTTGAGGCCTATGCAGTGCTTTTCAAGAGTTAGGTTTTGGAATTTGACATCCCTCCATGATGTAAGAAATATTGACAAATTTGAAGGCCTTGAAATTGCATTCTTTAGCCTTGGTATTTGCTTCAATATATAGGGCTTTAATGGAAGTATGGCTATTATATGCTCCTTCCTAGATAGGTTGACCATCTTCTCATCTACTATGAATTTGACATTTTAATGAAGAATTAATGGTTCAATGCTATAAAATGGATCCATGGCTAGCCCAATAAGCAACTGTATGCAGGGCGATAAGCATCAGATGGAATTCTACTTTGAATAGGCAAGGATTAACATTTAAGGTGATTGACATGGTTCTTTTAAATTCTCTTCTTATCTTGTCGAAAGCCTTAACAACCCTATGGCTATGCTTAATCTGAGCAAAGTCAACTGATAATCGGGAAAAGTGACTAACTGTATCATGTTCAAAGCTAACCCATTATCAATAAGGACCCTAAGTGGCATGGTCCTTTTATAGTAAGTTGTCATATGAAGAGCTTTTGTTAAAGTGGTTCCTCCTTAAGAGATCTCTTTGTCACTAAACACGATAAAGTTGTTAATGACGAAGTTATTCACTAGGCGATCAAGATGGTTCATCAAGATATCATACAAAACATATGCCTTAATGAGCACCTTTAATAAAGCATTATAGTGTGGCTCTAAACTAAGCAATAGGGTCAACACAAAGATTTTTTCCAGTTGTTGTTTTAGTTATTCCATGATACTATACTCATTGTGTTTTATAGACTTAAACAATTCAGTTACCTCATTTTTTTCACCAATTTTTGAACTTCTATTAGGTGTTTTCAATTATAATGGCTTTCTTGGGCCTTCATTCATTAGCCTTTGCCTTCGCACCAGTTTCACTAGTTTTAGGACAGTAACAGTAACCATTTTAGGTCACATGGTTAACTCATGTAATGTCGATAGCAACTAATTAGCTCATGATAGCCTCTAAAGTTGTTGCTCTACCATCATATTTTTATAGCACCCACTTATTATCTTTATATAGAAAGGGTGGTATGATTCTGATAATGAGTTTGATAACAATTTTAACCTTTGGATGAGTATCCTTCGATTGGTTGCAGTTAATAATAAAAGGGTGACCAACCTCATATGGTGGTAGTGATGGTCCCTTGCTTGTTATATTAATTGAATTTTTTTCTTAAGCAGTTGCCTCAAAGAATTTGATTTTACCATTATTCATTATCTTTTAAATTATGGCTAAAAGCTCTGGACAACTTTGTGGGTATGTCCATAGGTTATATAGAAACTTACAGAAATTGGTCACAGGATTTAATAGTTTTTATGTATTTCTATGGTTCTAACTAAGGAGTCCAGCTTCAGTTAAGATCACCTAAACCTTTTCCATCAAGGTTCTAATCTTTTAAACATTTGCCTTAACCCATCGCTCTTCTTTGGTGATTATAGCACTAACTCCGAGTTCATGGTAGATTAGTAAAGGGTTTGCTGCAACAGTAGGTTATGATGTTGTGGCGTGCCTTTTACCCACAACACAACCTCGTGAATTGCTTAGATGGTGACACGCACAACTTGAAAAGAATTGCCTTTGGGTTATCCCTTGATTAGGATTTGGATTAGTTATGATGAGATGGCAACAATCTAACTTGTCTTAGATGGCCATCATGAAGTTTTAGGCTAGGCATGATTGGATGCCTACTGAAAATGATATTATGAGTTACGAAATATGAAACATTGATTTCAAGGTCTACAAGGTCTAAAGAATCATTGATTAGGTTTGCAAATCTGTTACATGTGGAGAAAGATTAACACCCCTACGATGCCCAAAATCAGTATCTGCTAGCCATGGCTTACATTGGTTTTGGTTTTTTCATTTTTGACTTGTCATTATTTTGGTATAATCCAATTTAGTGCATGAATTTTGTATGAAAATTGTAGACCTGGGTTTTAAGGAAATTTTAATCACATATGTGCCCTAAAGATATAGGGAACATAGGGATTTTTTGTTAAAAATGATTTTCAGATTTAATTTTGAAAATTGGATATTCTGTGTCAGACACTAAAGAGATATTGACACAGAACATTGCCCTGATTATTTTTAAAAGAAATTTAGAAATATAAATGCACAATGGATCCCAAAAGGAAATGTGTTCGTTAGACAAAAAAGCATATAATAATATTGCTTGAAAACGAATACAAAAGCATAAAATGAAGGACATTAGAATGTATCTAGTAATTGCCTTTGATTATTGAGGAAGAATCAAGATAACAACTTTGAGACGTGTTTGAGCTAGATGGTCATTTAAGGTATAGGAAAAAAGGTTTCAATTTAAAAGACCCGAAGAAGTTTAAGAGAGGGAATTCAAATTTTTTGAGTGAAAAGCAGGTTTGGAGTATCCCCTCAGAGAATAGGGTTGTAGTGTCCTTAATGATGAAAATTTTAGTGATTTTTGAAATTTGAATGAAGTCTGTAAAAGTAGGTTTGGAGTATCCCTTCAGAGCACATGGTTGAAGTATCCTTGAAGGTGAAAATTTTAAGATTTTTTTGAAAAAATGAAAGGAATTTTTTTAATGAAAATGAGTAGTTTAAAATTGAAACTGGTGATTCAAATAAAAGGTGAAATTAGTTTTTTTTGTTTGGCCTTGATTTGAGTCTTGTAGGTTCCATTTTATGGCACTCAAGTTTATAGGGAATTAATCGGAGCATTTCAAGATGTTTGCATGTCTCGAAAAAGTAGTTTAGGAAATTAGTCTACTTTTTAAATCTAAAAATAGGGGACATCATTATGCTGTCACCCTTTTCAAATTTGTACCAAGTTTGTTCAAAAAGTTTAAGGGGTAAACGGGGTACCATTAGAGAGTAACTTGATGAGGATTAATATAAAAATTTTTCAAAAATCCTAGAATACCACATTCTAGATGGAATTAAGTTTTGAAATTAGGTTTATTTCAACACTGGAAGCATGTGCAGAAAAAAAGGTGTGACAAAATTTGAAAAATCACTTTGAACTTATTTGGAATTGTTAAATCACAAAAGATACCATTACAAAAAGGGAATTTCATGTAATGTTTTGGAAAAATATTTTAAAAATCTAGAAAATCATCCGATAGACTGAAATAGCCTAAACAAAATGCAAATCACTGATTTCGAGAGTTTTTGACATCACTGGTTCAAAAAATCATAACTCTCTCATCTAAAATTATTTGAGGGCAAATGAGACACCATTGGTGATTCAATGCCTTTTAAGGAAAAATTTTGAAAATTTTGGAAAAATGTTTTAAGAATCAAAAATAGTTTTTCAAGTTATGCCTACAGTGTTGCCAAGGCAGAACATGAAAGTTTTTCGATTTTTGAGTTTTTGAAGACTAGGCTCAAGTTATGGACATCCAAATATCGGCAACAAAGAGGGCTAATAACAATGGTTCACAAGCTTATTAGCACAATCCCAGAGTAATTTAGGATGATGGAATAGCCTATTAACCAAAGTCATGAGCAAGGGCATTAGATCTTGAGAGCAAGGCATAAACACTTTAAAACAAGTAAAAATGTTATTTTATTTTGAAAAACAGAATTTTAACCTCATTTAACCATGGATCCAAACATGAATGGCTTGATTTTTTTTCCTAAGATTAGAGGACCAATTATTGAAAACACTAAATGCATGCTAATCTCTATTTATTATAGGTAACATGAACTTAACTTGGGGGGTTTAAAAAGAAGACTTTACAATACAAACAAGACATCAAGCAAGCACCTTTAGCCATATGAGATACTTAAGCATCACATCAAATGATAAGAACATGCTAAAACATCAACAAGGTATTATTTTTATAAAAAAAAATGTCAAGAATGCAAAAATATATAAATGATGTATGAACATACTAGAATGAGTTGATGGAGACATAAAACCTAATATGATCATAAAAGAAAGTGTTTTCATGAAATAAATATATGGTGGAAGTTTTATGACAACATGAAGCAATGATTTTTTGTTAAGAAAAATGCACGAACATGATAAAATATATATAAAGGCATGGAATATGATATGAGCATAAAGGAAGATGTTTTCATGATATGGGCAAAGTCATAAGCAACATAAACACATAGTTTTTAAGCATGAACAAATGACAAAATCATAAGCTCATGAACAAGACATCAAATAGAATGCAGAAATTCTATAAACAGTCATGGTTACATAAAAGTGTCACCAATATGTTGAAACATATGAAAATGGCAATAAAATAAGAAAATGAGTGAAAAAAATATGCCAACAAAAGCTGTAGGAGCTTTTCTTTCCAAAAGGTAAATTTTTTTAAGCAAAAAATGTTGCATTTAAAGCTTTTTCTTACTTGCTATGAGTTAGCAAGAAGATAAACTAGCAAAAATGGCTTAAGAAGGTATTATAGAGGTGTTTTTCTTAGGTGGTATGGAAGGTTAAGAAAGGGAAGTGTTTGAGGTTTCTTAAAGGCCATGGCATGTAGAGAGAATGTCAAAAAGTTACTGAAAATATGAAAGCTGAGTGTGCATGAGTGTTTAACCAAAGTTGGTCTCATATGATCGTGTGAATAGTTGGGACAAAAAATAGAAAATAAGTGCATTTTTTAGTTTTGGTGCATGTACCTCTAATGTGGACAAGGTATTATGCTTAGCTACCATTCAAATTCATTGGCTTACGTAGCAAAAATAATGGACCAAGGCCACTTGAGATAGATAAGCAATGAGCAAAATCAATCTTACCCTCTAACAAAGTGCATTAAGTCATAAAAATGTCACTTGTCATGGTTATTCGGGCCTAAAAAAATGTAATTGATCCAATCACAAGTTAAATGTTGAGGCCCGGTATGAATTTGGATGAATTTTTTATGGCAAAAACATGTCCAAATTGGATTTTTAAATTAACGATGCAAAGGCTAAAAATACCCTAAACTAGAAAATAGCCCATAGGTATCAATACTATGAGCATTGTATTAAGACCTAGACAAATTTTCCTTGCTTGTATCAACACAAAGAAACCTGTATCGATACCTAAAGCAATTTTTGTTCTTATTCATATTGATACAAGGAACTGTGTTATTTTAGCTACAATATAAATTGGTATTGATACAAACTCTTTTGGTATCAATACACTAAGTAAGGGTATTAATACTTTGCCTCTTGCATCGATACCAAAAAAATGAGGTTTTGGGTGTATTGTTTCTTTACCTTTTTTACCTTTAAACCTCTCATCTTAGTTGGGAATGATGGGTAACTAACCCATTTTATCTTAATAACTGTGATGATACCATTAATAGTGACATCTGATGCTTTCAATGTTGGCCTAGACAAAATAGGATGTTTACAGTTGCCCCTCTTTGATCACAGTTGAGTAACAGAAATAGGGCAAAGATAAATAGACACCATTTTACTCAAGGTCAGATGATGCTTCTTGAGTGCCTACAAAGATAAGATCGAGTTAATGTTTCACTATTATGGGTACAATTTATTAACAATGATTTTGATAAAAGTCTAAATAAGTTTGTAAGGTTTAACCTCTATATTAAGCTTTTGGATTTTCTAGGGTTTAACCCTTATATAGGTGCTAGCCGATGTCGAATTTGACTCGATAGATGCCTAGCTCTTTATGGATAAACCTGATCAATGCTTAGTTTTTTGTGGAAAGAGTTTATTGGTGTTCAATTCTTTGTGGACAGACTCTACTGGTGCCCAACTCTTTGTAGATAGACTCAAATAATGCCTAATTCTTTATGGATAAACTCGATTAGTACCCAACTCTTTGTGGACTGACTCAATTTGTGCCTTAACTATTTATGCATAGATTCAATTAGTGACCAACTTTTTATGGATAGACTCGACTGATTCCTAATTCTTATGGATTGACTCGATAGATGCCCAGCTATTTATGGATAAGAAGGGATATATGTCTAGTTCTTTGTAGAATAAAAGGGAGAGGCATCTAGCTCTTTGTCGACAGAAAGTGATATATGTCCAGTTCTTTGTAGACTAAAGGGGATAGGCATCTAGCTCTTGCTGGACTAAAAGGAATAAAATTCTAGCTTTTTATGGACTAAAGTGTGTGAGTTTAGATATCTTACCTAGATGGCTTTCCAATTTGTAAGTCCATAGGGTCAACTACCTAAAGCCTTTCGAGGCTTTATAGAAGCAAGAATTTGTACTTGGGATTTTTTTGCAAGTTTAACTTTTAAGGTTAGAAGTTTGTACCTGAAAGATGTTAATAATTGTATGAAGTGCATAAGGATGCAAATGCATTCATAAATGATCTAATATGATGATCTAAAAACCTAATCCGATAATTCGTTATGACGTTTTAAGTCTTTTGCTCATCCAAGAGTTTAATTGGGTTCCCCTTTGTCCTAGGGTTTACTAATCTTGCTTTTGATGTCTAAAGGCTCTTAAATGTTCAAAGTTATTTCTAGAGGGTACGAATGGCTAGTAATTGTGAAAGAAGGTCGCTAATGATTTTTTAACTATGTTTGCTTACAAATTTGGTAGACTCATTTTTTGGTTGGACTGAAGGGACTACTTTTGGTAGTCCAGGTTGACTGACCTAATTTTTTAGGGCACAAACTATTAGAAGGTGAAAAAGGGATTTATAGTTCTACTTTTCGGGTAAGGTTTGTTATGGAGGTCTTAAACATGTTTTCAAAATGGAAAGGTCTAAGAGTAAAACCAACTGTGGTTCCAAGGTTTAATCTTAATCTTTGGATGTGAAATGAAGTTTCTATAAAGTTTCCATTTTTTTGAAATTATACTAGGAAATCCTCTTATTAATTTTTGTCTATTTATCAAGCATTGCCAATTAAATGATAAACATGATGCACACGAATACACTATAAAAAGGAATTGAGAAAGAAATTAAGTAATTGTATTTTATTCTAAAGAAAAAAGTATAATTCATGAAAATTCTGAGGCATATAAAAAAGTTAGGAATAATTTTTTTAGAGGGCTAGCACCCCTAATGCTAATGATATGAAGCTTAAATAAGTACATTCAAAAACCTTTATTAAGTAACCAATCTATCCAATGTCGATCAATCTATGAGAAAACTCTTTAAATTGCCCCATGATGTGATGGTTGCCTTGGCTTTAGGTAGCTATCGCTCTTTTCTCTAGGTTTGTGCTAAAATAAGGTTTGGCAGGGCAAGTCAGAGTAGGATAGGTGGATCAAGTTATGATTTGTCATTTTGCTCATGGTATGGTGAATAGGCTAGGTTAGTGCTGGTCTGGGCTGTTGATAGGTTGGATTTGATTAGGTTTGGGTAAAGAAGATTTTGGTCACTTAAGCTGCCCTTCCAAGTTTTCAACTTAAGCTGATTTATTTTTCTAAACCCTTTTTTAGGTTTTCATATAAGGTTTTTTAAGGTTATAGGACACATTTTCAAGTTTTCACTCTAAAATCCTATTTAGGCACAGTATTTCTTGATGAAGTTAAAGTTAATAGGGTTAGGCAAGTTGCCACCATCTATTTTGGTTAAGATTAGCCCTCTTTCAAAAAATTGTAATTGGGGTCCATTTTCTCTGAGCATCTTTATGGATTAGGAAGATTTGTTTGAGCACTAGATCATCTTATCAAAATTAACATAAATGAACCTTCTTGTTTTGGGCTCTCATTATATGCTTTTGGTACATTTGCCCATGAAAAATAGCTTTTTTTCCTTTTCTCATTAATGAGATTATGTTACTTATATTGATCCTTGACCTATTCTACTTTTTCAATTTGTGATTCTATCAAGACCCTGAGTGAGGGAATTTTAATCTCAATGGGTAGCACAACGTTTATGCTGTAAACTAGGGAAAATGGGGTAGCATCTGTAAAAGTTTGAATTGCTGTGCAATAACCGTGTAGTTCAAAAGGCAGCTTCTCATGCTAGTATCTGTATGTTCTAGCCATCTTCTCAACTATTTTCTTAATATTCTTGTTACCTGCTTTAACTACCCCATTCATTTTTGGGTGATATGAAATTGAGTTATAATGCTAAATTTTGAATTAGGAACAAAATGCTTACATTATTTTGTTTTTAGGTTTTATGCATTATCTGTAATAATATGTTAAGGGAGCCTATATCTACAAATGATTTCTCGTTTTACAAATTTACACACAATGGATCTAGTGACATTAGTAACGCTACTTTTATCGACTTGGTGAAATAATCAATAGTGATTGGGATGAAACATTGCCTATTGGAAGCTTTAAAGGTGACAAGTCATGGGGCTTTCATAATATGCATTGGTGATAGAAAGACATGGAAGTTTTCTTAGTGGATTTGGCACTTGTGGCACTTTCGAGCATAGTCAATGCCATTTAGTGTTCATTAGCATGCATGCCGTAGATTCCCTCATAAACTTCTTTTAAGATTCTTTTAGCTTTAGAAGCATCCATACACTAGAGTAATACTTGATCCCAGTATTCTTGTATAAAATCCTATTATCTAGAATGAAGCTCAAAGCCATTATTTGGATGGTTTTCTTATCAATTTTAGTAGAATGCTTGGGATACTATTGATCTTTGATGTACTGAAGAATGTTATGGTACCATGGTAGTCCATCTCTTTTTTTTCATGCTAGGGCAATGGGCTAGAGCTTCATGGATGCTCATCTGAATAGGCGAGACCTTTGACTCTCGATTTACTTTGAACATTAAGGCTAAAGTTGGTACGGCATGAACCATTTAGTTCTCTTCCTGAGGTAAATGTTGGAAGTTGATTTCATCGAAGTCTTATCTTAATTTGGAGATTAGCTTTTATATTAAACTATCTTACCATCCCAATCTCCTATCCTACTCAAAGCTAAGGGCTAAGTACCTAAATACTTGCAGAGTTATAATACCTTTTTCGATGGCAGCTTTAGTCCCATGGCACAAGCTTTGTATTTGGCTATGTTGTTAGTACAGTTAAAGTTTAATCTGGCGATAAGAGGTAGTAATTTCCATCAGGTAAACACATGCTAAACCATCAACAAGGTATTATTTTTATCAAAGAAACATGTCAAAAATGCAAAAACGTATGAGTGATGCATGAGCATATTAGAATGAATCGATGGAGAAATATAACCTAATATGATCATAAAAGAAAGTGTTTTCATGGCATAAATATGTGGTGGAAGTTTAGTGACAGCATGAAGCCATGATTTCTAATCAAGAAAAATGCATGAAAAAGCTAAAATATATAAAAAGGCATGGAATATGATATGAGCATAAAGGAAGATGTTTTCATGATATGGGCAAAGTAATGGGCAACATAAAGACATGGTTTTTAACCATGAAAATAGGACAAAACATAAGCTCATGAACAAGACATCAAAGAGAATGTATAAATTCTATAAATAGATGGTGGCATCAAAGGGGTCATTAACATGATGAAACACATGGAAATGGCAACAAAATAAGAAAATAAGTGAAGAAAATATACCAACAAGAACTCCAGCAACCTTTTTTTTCCAAAAGATAGGTTTTTTTAAAGCTAAAGATGTTACCTTTAAAGCTTTTTCTTACTTGCTATGAGTTAGCAAGAAGAATAAGCAGCAAAAATGGCTTAAGAGATGTTGTAGAGGTGTTTTTTTTGTGGTATGGAGGGCTACCAAAATGAAAATGTTTGAGGTTTTTCAAAGACATGGTGTGTAGAGAGAATGTAGGAAAGTTGCTGAGAATGTGAAAGTTGAGTATGTGTAAATGTTCAACCAATGTTAGTCTTATGTGACTATATGAATAGTTGGGACAAAATGCAAAAAGTAAAGGCATTTTGGAGTTCTAATGGATGTACCTCTAATGTGGATAAGGTACTATAGCTTCCATTCAAATTCTTTGGCTTGTTTAATAAAAATAGTGGATCATGGCCACTTTATGTGGTTAAGCAATAAAAAAAATCCATCTTACCCTCTAAAAAATTGCATTAAGTCATAAAAAGTCCCTTATAATGGCTATTTGGGCCTTAAAAAATATAATTGATCTAATCTCAAGTCTAATGCTGAGGCCTAGTATGAATTTGGATGATTTTGGATGCCAAAAACATGTTTAAATCAGATTTTTGAACTAATGGTGCAAAGGTTGAAAAATACCCCAAACTGGAAAAAGCCTATAAGTATTGAAACAATGAACATTATATCAAGACCTGGATAATTTTTTTCTTTCCTATATTAACACAAAGAAACTTGTATTGATATCTAAAGCAATTTTTGTTCCTATTTGTATCGATATAAGGAACTATGTATCAATACTTACCCTTAAGTATCGATACATTTTGGCTAAAATTTGTTATTTTAGCTATGACATAAGCCGGTATCAATACAAACTCTTTTGGTATCGATACACCAAACAAGGGTATTGATACTTTGCCTTTTCTATTGATACCAAGAGTAAGGTTTTGGGTGTATCAATACCTAAAAGGCATGTATTGATATCGTTAGAAAAAATTATGAGTTTTTTATACCTTTAACCCTCTAACCCTCTCACTTTAGCTGGGAATGATGGGTATCTGACGCATGCTTTTTTGAATAACTTCGATGATTCCTTGGATAGTGACCTCCTAGGGCATTGTCAAATCAAAAGGAACCAACCTTGAAAAGACTTTAGACCTTTTTCTTAAAAGCTAGGTAGTTTTTAATATAATGGCTTGCTACTCCAGTGTGATTTTTGTAGTATGCATTTGCATCCTACCATTTGAGGAAGTTACCTTCTATGGTGTCATGAAGATTAAAGCTACTAATCAGGCCTCTTGAAGCTTAGCATATATATCTTTATAGGAATAAGGAAGAGGGTCATAAAAAAGTCTTTATTGATCGACCTTTTCATCTGGTTGGTTGGAAATAGGTCTCAACTAATTTTGAAGGAGATTAGTGATGGTAGTTTATAGTGCTATTAGAGCATGAGCCTACAGTGTAGTAAAAGAGTATATGTTCTAGGCTCGATACCCTTAATTTTGGTAGTAAAGATAGGGTCTTTAGTGTTATGTCTACTTAAAATAATTAATTGACAGAGCTTCTTCTTTTTTCCTGTTGGGTCATATCTTCTTTCTGCTAGAAGATTCACCACTCTTAATCTTTTTGGCTTTTATAATAGTTCTAATCATTTTTCCTTAGATGATAAAGTTAACAAAATTCTTGGTTACACTATCTACCAATTTGTCATAGTAAGGAGGGCACAAAGTATTGACAAACAGCATGGTGGTTTCTTTTTCTATCAGTAAGGGTTAAACCTGAAAGGCTGTATCCTTTAATCTGTAGGCTACTCTTAAAAGACTTTGTTGTCTTCTTTTTCATGTTTTGAAAGGATAGGCTATCCAATACCCAATCAGCCATACATTTATACTTCTATAGAAACGCATTAGCCAGATCCATCTGGCATTGAATCTAAGTACGATTCAAGTCATTATACTATTCCAGTGTCAACACTAATAAACTTTCTTGGAAGCAATAGATGAGGAGCTTGTCATTATGTGCGTGTCTAGCTGTTTTTTAGATAAACATCTTAATATGAGCTCGAGTGATTTGTTCCCATATACATTTGGAATTCGGGCATCTTGCAATTTGATGGGATGACCAAGTCTTGAACCAAATTGAGGTCTTCTACATCAACACTGCTCTAAAGCTCAATCATTTTTATAGCTTTAAACCTTTTTTCAAAAAGCCATAATTTTTTTTCAACCTTAACTTTGGCCTATTTCTTAGCCTTTAGCTTAAGCTTTCCTTTTTTTTAAGATTGAGGACTACCGAGTCTTTGTACAAGGTGATTGTCTTTGTATTTACCTTTGTAAGAGGGCGTCAAGGTTAAAATGGATTATCGGTGCCAGATTTTTTACAGGCACATTTAAAGCATTCATCGGTTAAGTGTTTTTAGCATTCATTGTCTTCTTGTTTACAGGATTTACTGCTTGCATTTTAGGCAGTTAGTTGTTATGTGTTTTGGCTATTTGTTCATTGCCCTTCAGCTTGAATCCCAAAATTCCTTCAGTAGAAGCATCTGTAATTTTTATGGGTTCTGGCAAATTGTTTCCCTTCTAATGAGTATTTCTATCAAACTTGCAATTTGCACTTATACTTATATCTCTCTATGTCCTTTTATCATGGGCTCCTAGGCCTCACAATGGCTCTTTTTCAAACTCTCCAGCCTTGCTAGGTGTTCCTCTGCCATCATTCTTGCTTTATACCATGTGTCAAATTGGTGCATTGGCACTTCTTCTATTGGTTTCCTCGAACCTTGAGTTAAATTTTATTTATGAATTGGTAATATTAGTGAATCTGTAGATATGTATGTATGTGTTTATCTATGTAAATGTGATATGTAAAATGAATGCACAAATAAATAACATATCATGCATTTGTAGGATCACTTGCTTTAACAAAAGGCTCTAGACTTGAAAATTTTCATTAGCTTCGAAGAGAACTATACATTGCTAATTATATAGGGGTTACATCCAAAAAAAGGTCCTAACTTGCTGATATTGTTTCTAGGCTTTTTCTAAGAACTCGAGTACAACATGTCCATATTCCTCTACGAGATTGATCTACCTCTTTAAGACTTTGATTCTTTTCACCATCTTCCTTGCTTAGAACATGACTAAGTGGATTTGTTCAATAAAGTGGTCAATGTACATTTGATGTCCTCTATGCCCAACTTTCCATCTCTTGCACTTGTTCTTGGCATTCTATAAATATTCCTTTAAGTTGGCCTTCATTTCTTGATAAGCTAGCATCCACACGTAGATGTTTTCATCTTGCTGATGTAGCTCTTGTCCCATATCCTAAATAGTTGCTCGAAAGGCTTCCCTCTCATCTAGCAATTAAGATACTATAGTATAACAATATGTTCATATTATTTTTGTTTTATTTTCTTTGGTATTTTCATGTAAATTTCCCATAAAGTATGCTCATATATTCATTTTTTCTAAAATTTCATGCATATTGTAATGATGTGAGTTTGGTAGTAGCTAGGATATTTGTTTATATTGCTATGCGTATAGGGATTTTAAAAAGAAAAAAATAGGTGTTTTTGGTGGTGGCCAAACATGATAATGGTCTTTGGTAAAATTTTCATTTTTATTTTAATGACATTTAGGACCATTTTGAGATATTCGAAACTTTGGGGTCTTTAGGATAATTTTCCAAAAATTTTTAAGGCCTTAGATGGGTACTTCTAAGCTTGGCCAAACCTTGTAAAGATCAATTGGTGAATTTTTATTTTCTTGAGGCCATTTTATAATTTTAAAAAATATAAAGTCTAAATTGCAAAATTGTAAAAATTACTCCAAGCTCATCCGTGCTTGCCCGAATGCTTTATAGGACCTTTAGGGTGTTTTCATGCATTTCATGTTTAAGTATATTTCGTACATTTTTAGCCTTTTACGAATCATTTCATAATTTTAAAAAGTTTAGAGACTTATTTGTAATATTGAAAAAAGTTGTTCCAAGCCAAAAGGTGCTTGGTCAAATGGTTCCTAAACATTTAGGTAAATTTTACATCTTGTTTTTTATGTGTTTGATGTTTGTTTGTAATTTTATGTCATTTAGGGATTAAATTGAAAAATTAGAAAAGTATGGAGTCCATTTAGTAATGCAATATAGGGTTAAATGAGTCATTTTAGCATTCAATTACTCATTTAGGGTATTTTAAATATTTTAGGAACATTTTTAGATTTTTAGCCATTATGGCCAAGGTGCAATTTTGATAAATTTAGGGACTTATTATGAATTCTTGCATTTTGGGTCATATTTGTTGTCTAAGTTACCCATTTAGGGTACAATTGTCTTTCCATATCATTATTAAGTCTTTTAGGTTTAGTAGGATACTTTCATATCAAAGATATACCCTAAGGACATTTTCATTATTTACCTTAGAATCGAATCATTTAAGGTCACCAAGATACTTTCATGTCAAAGGTGTACTTTAGGGATAGGTTGGTTATTTCATGATGTTATCAAGTCTTTTTACATCATCGGGATATTTTTCATGTAAAAGGTGCACTTTAGCAATGGGTTGGTTATTTCATGATGTAATTGAGTCTTATAGGGTTATCGAGATACTTTAATGTCGAAGGTATATCTTAGGGACATTTTAGTAATAAATCATAGAACCGAGTCTTTTAGGGTCATAGGATATTCTAATGTCAAAAGTGCATTTTAGCAGAACATTTCGGTCTCTTTAACCAAGTCTGAGTTTTATAACTCTAAGTTTTGTACTTTTCATCAAAATCGGGTCTTAGGATGAGTTTTGATTATTTTTTATAAAATTGAAATTTATGAAAATCAAGGTAATGTCTCTGAGCTAAAATAGTAAATGGGATATCTCCCAGCATATGAAAAGGATTCTACAGATTATTTTAATAACGAGATATCATTTTCAAACAAGTAAAATCAAGATGTTTTGAATTTCATAAAATAAAACTTTGCGTTTCTCGGGTTTCATCCGATGGGCTACAAATGACATTTTGAGTTAAAAAATTAAAAATGTGACTTCTCAAATTGAATAAAAAATATTTTAGGGAATTTTATTTGAAATACAGGAACTATATCTAAATATCGGATATCAAAATCAAATAAAGAACAAGATTTAAATTAACACGTAATTAAAATATGTCAATTTTTGGGCGCATAAGAGGGATCGATTCTTACTTATGATTGTAGCCAACTTGCGAACCTTTTTGGCATGATTTTTGGTATAAATGTGGACTTCAGAGTTTGTTGTTGAGGGTTTTGTTACCTTTAAAATACGAACTTCGATAGGTGACCAATCTTAACTAGACAAAATAGATTGGTGACAACTCCAAGACAAATGGTCATTTTGTAATGACTATTTAGGCTTAAATTGAATGAGTAATTTATCTCGATGACTCGATCCCTAAACATGAATGAAAAAGAGAATAAAACAAAGGATTCACCGACTTTTTAAGTCTGACAAGTTGAGATCTGCATCTCGATGATTTTGCGACATTTGGTGGATTAATATAGCCGTTAGAGACTTCATTTAATTCTTATTCTTTCCAGTGCTAAGTGTATCGAAACATTGCTATACAAGCCCTCAAATATGACCGTTAAGGCTGAATGTATCGATACTTTTTCATGTGTATTGATACAATCCAAGATGTATCGATACATTCTAAGCTTGTATTGATATATTCAAGGGTTTCATTAAACCTGAGCCACTACCAAGCATTATATCAAGACATATACTTGTGTATCAATACATTCATACAAAAATCATCTTTAAGGGGTTTTTCATGACTTAAAACATTATAAAACGTATCTTAAAAATGTTTTATCCAAATGTATGCATTAAGAAGACATTTTGAAGTGTTTAAAGAAGTTAAAACATATTTAAGTATTTTTCAAATTGTTTTCAAAATAGTTTATGGAAAAATACTAACTTTAAAATATTTAAACACAAGCTAATTAAACCAAGAATAATTCAAAGCTAATATAGATAACAAAAATATTGTGACTCTATTTGATGTGGTAACTGAAACTCAAGTTTTGTGTCGAACAAATCAAATATGAGTAACTCAATTGTAAAGTTGTTTGGAGGCTGGTTAGGTTTAGGCGAGGGCCTAAATATGGTATTAACATTATTGTGTAGGAATCCTCGGCACAGCAAGTAATCAGATTACAAAAATTTACAAAATAATTTATAAACATGGCAGCGAAAAAAATCAAACAAACTAATTCGAGATTCCCTAAATAGGATTGTCTTACATGATCTATACTAATATTTAAGATCAAGAAACCTAAAGATCTATTTAAGATTCAAACATACCTCAATCTTGAGAAGTCTTTTAGCAATTCCATGACCCAATTAAAAATACAACGAGCTCAGCTGTTGTAAACTAAAGTCATCTTAATGTCCAATCTCTAACGACTATACACACAGGAATGTGACCTAAAACGCCTTCAATAAGGAAGAGATTTTGTTGCTGGGAGCTATGTTAGCAACTTAGATTTCAATAAATCTTCTTTTCCACTTTGAAAACCCTAATTCCACAATCAAAGAACAAAGAAGAAAATTATTTTCCTCTCAAAGAACTAGGATTGCACCAACTCCTGCAAAGATTTTATGGAAATCACAAATCAAAGTTTTCTAAACTTCTTGGTCAAATTTTGGAGCTTCTTCTTAGCCATGAGGGACAGCAATCATAGGTTTATATAGTCTAAGTTTTAAAATTTTAATTTTTGAAAAATTATAATTTTGCCCCCTGTCTATATGAACTTATTCAAATTAGGCCTGAGTAACCATTTCTTATATTAGACATATTAGACTAGTCTTAATTTAATTTCTACTAATTACACTTATATGTGTGACTCATTAAGCCTCCATCATATTGGAATAAGTATAAAATAGCCCAATAAAGATTATTTTATATTTATAGACAAAGATTAGAATAGCAATGCATCATGGCCACCCAATATATAAGAAGTGTCAATATGGTTTTGACAAGCCCATCAGTGTTCAGTGTCTTAGTGTAATAAATATATTTTCATCATATATCCCAGAATTAGTAAGAGCATGGTTCATTGCCTACTCTTAGAGTATTTGATATTAGTATGCAACCTCTATGTATTAACTCCATAATCAACATTACCTTGGCCAAGGACTTTGAGTTAACCAAGCGAGGTAAATGTAAGATATGTTCCTTCATATCACTTGGGGTGATGAATCCTCTCTAGATCCTTATTCACCTATCATGTGATTCATGCCATACCCAAAACCACCCTATCATAAGCATCCACTTTTGTAGACCTATTTGTGATAGAATCAAAGCATGACACTCCTCATATGAGATGATCTGTTGTCACAAGTCTACGAATCACTTACATTATCGATACATAATAGTATTTTGATAGACAATTGAGTGAAATACCAAATGAAACTCTCACAGCGGGTCATGTTCTGTCAACTTGTTATCATAACAAACACCCATATAATGTCCCCAAGTATCTCTATAGTTCAACTTATTAGATCAGTTACATGCATCATATGCATGGAGGGTTACATATGTTAGTCTTTGTGCGTTTTTAATACCTTATCTTGACAAGACAATGACCAGGAACATTTTTAGAAATACGGCTTTAATGCATAGGGATCTCATAATTTTAACTTTTTACAAATCCTTTGCAATCCCAATATGTTTCATAGGCCTTTTTTTTACATAAGATATTTATAACAATTATACAATTAAACCTTATGGATAAAGAAATATCTTTATAACATTAACTCAATATAATGTTTAATTATATGAAATCACAAAATGTTAATGCCTTACAAGCCACAATGATTAGCTTGTAGGGTTCACATTAAAAATAAGGTTTTAAATTTTGTCCAAGCTCGTCCATGGATAGTTCAAACCCTTTTAGCCCTGCCCATATTATTTTTTTCTAATTTTTTTTTAAATCTAATCCTTAGTAATTTAATATTTTTCTTTTATTATGTTTTAAAATTTAAATAACTTAACATAATTTTTAATATTTATGTTAAAATATTATATAAATATATTCTTTATATAATAAAAATTACCTAATATATAAAAATATAAATTTATATATTATATAATTGTAAAATAGGTCGAGTTGAACTTAGACCTTGAAAGTAAAAATTAAGATTTAATTTATTTTTTAAAAAGACCTAATTTTTTGCCCAAACTTATTTTTAAATCAAACATGCTTTCAAACTTAAATAAATAATATTTCTACTCAATTTACTTGTACCTCTTACATGCGCAGAAAGTCCAAACTAGACATATGAGATCAGTCATACGATCGTCATCTTCATTTAATCCACTTCTTACCTCACGTAAGACTCACATACAGATCAATTTCCACCTATCATGGTGATGTGTTCCCTAGCATCTTGTTGTTAATTATTTTATTTCCTTTTTAAATAAGAACCTTTTTTTTATAAAATGTAGCTTTAGTAATTTAAAAAAGCTTATTAACATATCAATTGTAAAAACAGCTATGAAGTAAACATAAAAGGCTAGTTTGTAAATATAATGATTCTCAATTATCTCTGTTAACCTTGATTTCAGTTTTGATATAACAAACAACTTAAGTTAAATTAATACTTAACTTGGTATTTGTGTTTAAATTGAAAAGCAT
>JBBYHK010472430.1:0-19799 GCA_038382065.1 Adansonia grandidieri | reverse complement strand
TGAAATGCCTCCCAGGTCTTCTCTATTTTCTATTGACATGTCAAGTAAAGATAGTAGCTAAGAATTCAATAGATATGCAAATATTATGTAATGTATGCAATGTTTCAAAACATTATCATGTATAATTTTGAGATTATATAGTAATTGTTGTAGCCTTATTAATTTATGGTTTAAACAAATTAATGAAAAATCTATAGCAATATTGATGTTGACTTTTGAGACAAATAAACAAGAATTGTTGTTTATATATAATGTGTAAATGGTTAAGTTTTTTTAAATGAAACAAAGAAGGTATTCTATCATAAAAGAAAGGATAAAGGATAATCCTTTACAGTTCGTCATCCTTCTATACAAGGAATCATCATACTGCAAAACATGGAAAGCCTAAATTACATAACAGGGAAAACAATATACTTCCTTCAAAATTCCACTTAAAAGTGAATAAATATGACAGGGGAAATAGGAAATAACTCGATACTTCTTTTAAGAAAACTGATTTTACCACCTTGCAATGAACTTATCGATTCCGTTAACACCAGTTTTTGCAAGGGAGTCTGCCACATATCATATCTTTCAGTTTCAGAACACAACCATCAATGGCATTGAAAACATTCCAAAGAATCCATGGGCTGGATTTTGTCTTCAAGCATCACTTAACAGAATTGGATTCAATTATAAAACTCTTAGAGAAGCATTACCTGAGTTAATTTTTTAAATTGAAATTAAAGATGTTATCGTAATATTAATAATTCTTGGGAAGTATAACATTAATAAAGCGTTGCTTGACTTGCTAAATCTTATTAAGGGTGCTCTCTGTGAAAAACAAATGTCAGTCTTGCTTGAAAGAAGAAAACAAACGATATGCCTTTCACGAAGAGTTTTATAGACTCTAGAAGTTCAAGATCCCCCTAAAGTCCAAATCTTTTTATGTTTATTGATTCTGGAAGATTGCCCAAAAAAATTCCTCAAAGACAAAGGTTTGCCCTTGGTCAAATCTCAAATTCTTTGTTTCTGTTGTCAAGATGAATTAGAATATGGTAATCACATTTTCTCTTTTGTCCTTGGATGTCTAAATTCTGGTTTGGATTCTTTCTTGGTGGAACTTTAAATGGTGTATGCCTTCCAGGTTTGAGTCATTCCTCGTTCCACACTTTGAAAGCTTGTTCTTTGACAGCATGAGAAATCGATGCTATGCGACATGTGCGGACGTTGTTTGGTCGATTTGGTAAATGAGAAATGAAGTGTTTTTTGAGAACAAGAATTTGAATGTCGCTTAACTCTTATTTCTAGTCAAATTATTGTCTTTCTACTGGATCAAGGCTCTTGATGATGGAAGGGAATCATTAGAATCATTGTGATGGAATGATCCCGCTGGTTGCGCCTCAGTATCAAAAATGGAAGCTCTATGGAGGTACAGAATGACATCAACTTGGGCAAGATATGATGAAATTCAATGTGCGTGGGTCTGCAAGGAGTAAACTAGAAGCAGTTGAATGTGGAGTGTTGAAAGATGCAGTTAGTACTAGGTAGACCTTAGTATAAAAAATGAAAACTCCTTGGGGTTACGGAATGACATCAACTTGGGCAAGATATGATGAAATTCAATATGCATGGGTCTGCAAGAATTAAAGCAGAAGCAGTCGAATATAGAGTGTAGAATGATACAGGTAGTACTAGGTAGAGTAGTGGGCATTTTTTCTTGCCCGTCGGAAGTGATGGATTCAAAATTTGCGGAACTATTGGCTTTAAAGTTCGCATGGAACTATTTGTAAATTTGGTAATTTTTCAAGATAGGGACCCATCGAACCTCTTATTTTAGAATCTACAACTTGCAAAGTACAGCATATTTTCGAGGAAATTGACAATCTTTGTCTCACCACTAAAATTGTTCGTTTCGAAAAAAATTTTTAAAGAGGCCAAGGGAATGGTAGACGTCTTAGCTGAAGCCAGAGTTGAAAGAGCTGAAAATTTCAAACGTTGATGGGACTGAGATTCACGATGCAACGAATGCAATACCTCACACTAGATAAGAAGAAAAATAGCTAATCATTCATGAGCTTGATTGACTTTATGTTCGTCACTGCAAAAATCTGAATTGACGTAGCATTATCATTTTATATATTGAACACGTATATATACATTATTGCTATTTAGAATTTTGGATGCAACTTTTGTTTTTATATTTAATGGTTTTCATTAAAATCCAATATATTTATTAGGTTAAAATTTTATCTCATATCTATTAAGTTTTAAATATTTTTTAATTTTTTATTCTCGTTTAGTTTCTTAATCTATTATTAATGGATTTTACGTCGAATGCTTAAAATAATACATTAGTCTGCCATGACTATTATTCTTTCAGAATTTATCATGTGATATTATTAAATGTTTTTATTTTAGATCTTTTAAATCTTAGACTACGTATAATCTTATATCGTGGATCTTTGGTAATATTCTATGCATGGAAATATCTTTATTAGCCGCAATATTATGTGTACAAAATACTAATAATAATAAAAAATTTAATAGAGCAGTAGAATTGTAAAAGTTACATGCTAAAATGATTTTTAATATAACACCAATACGTTAAAAATATAAAAATAAATGCAAATATTTATTGTAGCAGTGTGTTTTCTCCACTTCAGCAGTAGTTAGACTCTAATTGATTGAATTTTGGAAGGAAGATTTGCTTTGATTTGCAACCTCAGAATTTACTTAAAAGATTATGAAGATAATTAGATAAGATTATCCTATATGTCTTGCTTAACGTCTCTTGTTTAAAAATAAAATATTAAATACCAAGCTCATGAGTGCTATTCCTAAAATTATATGAAAATTTTGCTTCTATTTAAACTAGAAGTATTATATGACAATTTTGCTTCTGAATACCTATTTGTTGTTGCTTCTATTTACGATTATAAAGAGATTGATTTTTAGCAGGAAAAGAAGTTTTTATACAATATTGTGAGATGCTGCTATTCCAAAATGTTAGTTGATATAACAACATAAATACAAGGGCCTTTTTATGCTGTCAAAAAGTTTTAGCAGCAAATTGGTATAAAGTGATGCAAAGAACTATGATGCAAAAATTACTTGCTATGCTTTCTTAACATGCTTTTATTGTTAAATGTAGTTTATTTAAGCCAAATATTTATTGATAAAAGCTCATAAAACCAGACTATCGAGGCTTGGGTCAAAAGCCTAAGATCTAACAAGGAGGAATCACGGGCATACCTTCACAATACATCCTTAGTCTTTGCTTAATACTAAAAAATATACCAGACCCCCAAAAAAACTCATATTAGTACATCTAATCTCGTCCAAAACAGAGTACTTAGACAGAACAATGATCCAGCAATCCTCGTTTTACCACCCATCCATCAACGCAGAATCTCAGTCGACCTCTGTTTTGGCTAAGGCATCTGCAATTCCGTTCGCCTCTTAGAAAATATCGTTCAGCTTAATATTACCGATTACGAACCCGAAATAATCAATTTCCAAGAAATATTTCACAGCTTTCAGGGTCTCGTCACTGTATTGATACACCGGCTAGATTCGATAATTAATCCTTTTGCTTTATAATTTTCCACATAACGAAGAAAGTTTCTTGCCTGATACGTGCATACGAGATAAGACCTAATAATGCTAATAATGCACATACGTAAAAGATTAGGTACCATAGTCTATCTCATTATGAATAAAAAAATCGAATTTTAAAGCAAATCAAAAAGATAATATAGAGGATTCTTTGGTAAAAAGAGAAAGCATTACAAATAACTGAAACAGGATGTGTTGGGAGACAGCAAAAAGAAAGATTGGAGTAGATCCCAAAATGCTGAGTGCAGCAGTAGGTGGTAATTGATGAGGTGAAGGAAATGAAGAGTTGACAGAATATGGCTAAGTATGAGAATAGAATTGCATAGAGAGAGTTTAAGTGTAAATTAATATTTTCCAGAGATTTTAACCTTCATAAATGAAGTTCAAATATTACTATATATATCTTTTTATTTGTTATTGAAGTATTTTTTGTATGTGTTTTATTGAAGAATTATTACCATATATATTTTTATTTGTTCAGATAATTTTTATATGTGTCTTATTGAAGAGTTATTTTGCAGATTTACATGTGTGAATTACAAAATTTTATTTTTCTTTGCTTTACAGTCGCAAAAATATTTATCAGCAAGCAATCATTTAAGTCACTCCTATTTTTTTATTTATTAAATAAGTATTTGTATTTGATATTTATGTTATAATATATATTGAAATATAAGTATAAATTATAATTTTTAAATAATAAAATTTTAAAAAATTAAATATATTCATAATTATTATATTTTTTTATTCAATATTCATCCAAATTCAAATAATATAAATAAAGATAAAATAAGAAACATCATATTGCTTGTTCACTGTTAGCCAAAGTAAAACCCTTTGATGACCATCCTCTTAAAAGGAATCACGGATATTTTTCACTACATATTTTAAATTTTTAACTAGTAACTTTATTAAAGTGTTTAATTTCCTTTTAGCCATTGATTTTATAAATAAAATTATGATTTTTTTTATTGTGAATACAAAAACACCTATATATGATATAGATATATATATATATATATATAGATATATTAAAAATGGAAAATACTAATAAGATAAATATTTTTCATTAATTAGATTCAAAATTTATGCATTTGTTGATATATTTTATTAATTTGAAAATAAATTTTTTTAATATAATAATAATTTATTATTTAATATTATTTATATTTTAGGGTGTTAATTTAAAAATATGTGAAAAATTATTTAATTAATATGATATTATAACTAGTAATAACTAAAAGTAGAACATATTGTTATAAGTGAAAAGGGGAAATGTGTGGCTCCCAATTGTTCATCATTCTCGTGGAATTGATAGACTGACACGGAGATAAACTTAATTCATAACCAGGCCTTATTATCCTTACAATTGGTAATTTTTATAGAGAATTAAAGACAGCAATTTACATACAATTTCAATTTAAAAAATTATCTGTGATTAAGGAATCACGGATTGTTATAAAAGGGTTTTCCTTGACAACTTTATAGAAATAATTTTAATTAGGAAAGATGTTCCTAACCAACCCATGACGAGGCACACGCATAGGGTGCGATTGGCAAGAATCTTGATCCCTTACTCTTCAAAAGTCTTTTGATATTGTCTTTTTCTTTCGAAAATAGTACCCTTTTATTTTAATCAGTTAAAATTCATAATTTGACTCTTTTTATCTTGGCTTAATAGATAAAATTTTTGGTTTCGCTCTCTATAGATACACAAAAATATACAAAAATTTAATCTGATAATTAAATTACGAAATAATACTTAACTCATGAATAGGCATGTTTATCCACATGTGATTTAATTTGAGTAAATATTTTAATAATTTGGATTGACTCGGTCCAAATTACTATTTATATAATAAAAATTATTTTAAATTTAAATGTAATTATAAATATTAATATAAAAATAATTTATAATTTTTAAATATTATTTTAAACAGTAATTTAAATTTTTAGATTAACCCAATCCAAGTTGGATAAAAAGTTTCTAATATTTAAATAATAAAAAATTATTTTATATTTAAATTTAATTATAAATATTAATAAAAGTAATTTTTAATTTTTAAATATTATTTAAAATATAATTTTTAAAAATGAGCCAAGCCTTGGCTTCAACTTCCAAAGTCAAGCCTAGCCCAGCTTATTTTATTATTACATAACATATATTAATTTTATATTTTATATACTATGTAATTTTCATCATATAAAAATAAATATATGTAAAATTATAATATAAACATTAAAAATTAAGTTAAATTATTTATATTTTTAAATTTAGTAAATGAAAAATATTAAATTAATAAAGATTAAATTTAAAAAAATATATATGTTTTAAAAAATAAATTATAAAAATATATAGTAAGGGTGGATCTTAAATATGCTTAGACTGTTTATTTATAAATATGTGCAGATTTGGACAAAATTAGAGGCTCATATTGGCGAGGCTTAGGCAAGCACGCTTGATATTAATATCATGTTTAGGCCGGGCCCAGCCAATGAGTACTCCAAGATACAGATGTTGCTCGATAATATATACTAGCTTTTAAGTTTTGTTGTTTTTATTATGTTACGCTTATATTCTCTTCCACCATATTGCTAATATAAGTCTAACATATGATTTTTTTTATTTTTGATATAATAATATCTATTATCGTTTTCATTTAATTTACAATATTACTTTATTATATTATTATCAGACTCTAGTTATAATGACTTGAAATAACAATAATACAACAAAAAAAATTCAAAGAAGCACTTAAAATTTTACTAGTAAGATATAAACTATCAATATTCAATAGTTTAACAAATTAAATTTTAAAAAAAGTGATGAATAAATGATTTATCCCATTAACAATGTTTTCCAAGCTCATGATATGATTTAATTTTTGATAAATTACTATTTCATCATATATAAAATATAAATCAAGTTTTTATTATTTAATTAAATTATTAAAAGAATATTAAAATAAAGTTGATAATTAATTTTTTTTGTTTTATGAAAATTATTTAATTACAATTTCATCATTTTTATTTTTAATATTAAATCTGGATTCGGGTTTTGGTTAGTCTTGGGTCCAAGTTTTTTCGGGTTTGAGTTCTTTTGGGTTTAAATTATTTTGGATTTGGATCATTTTAAGTTCGAAGTATTTCAAGCCTGTATATTTTTTAAATTTAAATTTTTAACTTTTTGATCAAATTAAATTCAATTCGAATTCAAACTTAAATTTTTTTCATATAATTTTTTTACATTCAAGTTTCACGCTACAAACAGATTATCATCCCAACAGAAAAAAAAAAAAAAAACGAAAACACCGGTAAGATTTTGACTAACTAAATAATTTTCACTCCAACAAATTTGAACTGACGTAGCATCGTCGTTTTGTGCATTGACGTGTATATATAATTAAATTATTGCTATTTAGAATTTTGGTTGCAATTTTTATTTTTTTCATATATTATGGTTTTCATCAAAATCCAATATATCTATAAAGTTAAAGTGTTATCTCATATTTATTATGAATATATTTTGATTTTTTATTAAATTAAATTTTTTTATTTATCATTAATTGATTTTAAATTGAATATATAAAATAATGTCAAATTTTATCTTGCATATTATTTCTTTGGAGATTGTTACGCGATATTGCACAATACTATTATCCTATTTACCATTATATTTACAGTAAAACTTTTGATTTTAAAATCTGTGTAAACAATAATATTAAACATAGTCTTAGTTGACTTGACTATCTTTTTCATCCCAGACGGACTTTGTTTTGAACAATTAGCAAAATGTTTGATTGCAGTACACAGATTTATCATCATGTTACAAGTTTTTTTTGTTATTTTTAAAAATATTAATATTCAATTCATGTTCAAATATCGATATCAAATATAATTTTTTAAATATATAAAAAAATTTTAAAAAAATAAATATATTTTTATTTATTAAATTTTCATATATAACACTCATCCATAAAAACCAATAAAGATTTAAAAGATAAACATCCTATCCTATTCTTGTTTAATATTGCTTGAATTAAACTAACTAGTAGCTAGATCTTTTCAAAGGTCGGGTAAGAGTTTAGGTATTGATTTTTTGAGTCAGATTGGATTGGACTGGATCACTATTTAAAAATTAAAATAATATTTTTATTTAAATTTAATTATAAAAATATATAAATATCAATATAAAAATAATTTTTTATTACATTTAAAAAGTAAATTCGAGCTATCGAATCAAGTGAAATTTTAATTTAAACTTAAATTTTAATTTTTTGAATCAAGATCCCATCTACGAGTAAGTTTACTCATAGCTAAACTTTTATTTTTTGGAAAAAGATTTTCTTTTCTTAACTACTTGAATGAAATTTTTTTCTTACTACTACTACTACTATTATTATTATTATTATTATTATTATTAATTTTTTGAAACAATGCCACATTTTCAAAAAAATGAAGAAAAATCCAAATGAGAACCGTAATTGATCCGAGTTGACTCGGACCTACCTGACCCGAACAACGACTTTTATTTCTGGTTCTTTTTTTCAATACTCAAAGTTAAAAACAGATCATAAGAATGGTTGGTTGGCAAAGTATATGCATACATATATATATATATATATATATATTCTGTAGCAATAGACTTGTTGGTTAGCAACATGTCAAGAAAGCAATACCGGACATCATTGGTTAAATGTGTATTTTAGATATCAAAGACTGTTTTTCGATGGGAATTCTTAAGCAAAATAGCAGATCTTGATATATATATATATATATATATATATTGGATTTGACATATCAGTCCTTAGGTGTGTGTACTTGGTTCTTTTTTTTTAGTCTTATTTTGCTAGGAACTTAATATAGTTCAGGTGTTATAGTTTGGCAAATAGGTTATTTTATTTTCCAGGGGTTATTTTTTCACAAGAAGTGAAAAAGCGGAATTGAATTAATTTAAAACTGACTTTTAATGTTGCTGGTTCTTTAGATGTGAGTGGATAGATTGTCATTCTCTAGCTTTGGCACATCTTTAGCAAGGGTTTCCCAAATGTTTTTATGATCCCTGAGTTTATGCTATGGTTCATAATGTATTTTTGATGCCTCAACCTTAATAAATTTATCAATTCGAGAAATGATATGTTGCATCTAGACAGTGCATAAATCAAAGATGGGTATTCGAACTAATAGAGACGCAGTAAGCTTCTTCTCTCTCTCTCTCTCTCTCTCTCTCTCTCTCTCTCTCTCTTTTTTCCCTAAATTTTTGCAATTAGATAAATGTACCTGAGATGGTCAAATGCGTAATAGCTTCCCAGGTTGCTAATCTTGGTGCAGGCATAATTGGTGGTGCATTCCAAGGCAATGAGGATTTCAATTGGTAAGGAATAATTTGAGCAATTGGATGGTTTTTGTCATCCTGTTTTCTAACTTTTTCATTTTTCATCTTTTTCCAACAAGTCTTCTAGTTATTGTGTTAGTTTGGGGATACAAATATATAGTTTGTCATGGAATATCGAGGAGATGATTGCACATGCGTCATTTTGTTGGGCTTTAGTTATGTTTGGATTAGGCTAAAGTGCAGAAAGCTAGCAGTGAGGAAGAATTATATACCGGCTCTTCTTGGATAAATAAAGTCGAAGAGGAAATATAGAGAGATCAACCTGTTATTGGACTGCCTGCTAAAGATTAGTTTCATTGTTAATTTCCATTGGATGAAAATATAGTGTTGGCCATGTACTAGGCTAGTCCTTTTAATGTCTACCATCTACATATCTATTATTTACTCTCATCAGACGGCTGAAACTTTGATATTTTCACCATTGTGACATTGGCTTTCTGCTTGCAGCTGAACACTGATGCTGCTAATGTCACCAACATATCCATGGGCTGCATTTTTGCCTGTCTTATTGCAACAAATAAGCCAAAATTGGCATATATAAGTTTGCTGGATAATCTCTCACAGGATCTCAGGTATTTTATAATTAATTTAGAAGTGAATTTAGTTTTGAGTCATCTTTATGATTAATTTCTGGCTGGAACTCCCCAGAAAGCTTGAGCTCACAAATAAGTTTGAGCTTAGACTCTTTCAATAAAAATGACAGAAGCATCAGTTCCAATCAAAACTTTTACTTGACATTGCTTTTCTATTTGAACTAGCTTGAAATAATTTCTGACTAGTATTGCCTCTACTGTTAAAGCTCAAACTTGAATCTGTAAGAGGAGTAACCATAAAAATTTATCATCAACCAAGCATCCAGGTAGGTTTGTGTAATGCTACGGCTATAAATTGCCTTCCATCAAACCACTACTAAGGCCCTTTCACATAACAAAATTGAATAAGCATTAATGGTGAAAGCAGCCAAATTTGACGATTAAAACCAATATCCATCCTGTTTCCAGAGCATGGCACTCCAGAATTCCCTCCTTAACAGGTATTCGTTTAAGCCAACCCCACCTCACAAACTCACCTTTTATTCCCTCTGATTATATATCCTCTAGCCTACCAGAAAAATATGTGATCTTCACATCCTATTGTTCTCACCAGCTCTCCTGAAGCTCCCATTACTGCCTTTGATGCTACCTCTGGTGTCACTCTTTGTCAATTCTATGGCAGTCGGGCTCCTTACCATTGCCATGGCCTTGCCCTTAATACTTTCATTGCTGCCTCTCATATTTCTCCAGAGACAGCTTCGGGCTCTATTCACCTCTATTAATATTGATGGTTATCAACAGCTTTGCATAATTTCCTTGTTCCTGAACCTGTTGCACCATTAGCAGCTATGCCTGACAGCTTGTTTTTATTTGCTGGTGGCCATTAAGGTATGCCCTCTAAGTTCCTTCAGGAGATATATCATTTTCTGCACATAACAAGCATGTTTCTTGCCTAATTCATGCATATGAGATATGAAATAATAATGCTAATACCGCACGTACAAAAAGATTGGGTATTGTATCTAATTATGATTTTTTCTTTTAAAAAAAGGAACAGATTTTTTAAAAAGAAAATTAAAAAGATAATAAAAAAGAAAATCAAATAAAGAAATATGTACAATTCATTTTTCATGCAAAATATATTAAATCTGAACTTTTTTTTTTAATTATACTACTTTTACGACCGATAAAAATAAAAAATTAACTTATTAATATCGTAATTCATATAATCAGTTTTATTTTATCTAATTGCAAGCTTGTTGTTTAAGAAATTAAAGTCAAGTTTAATAACGATTAATTATTACAATTAAAATTTAAAACTAGCGGCGGAAATCAAGTTACAGCTTATTATTTTTGGTACAGAAAACCAAATGTTAATAGCTTGATAATAAATCAGAGGGTCTATAGATTTCACCAACAAATTTAATCCTTTATTTAAATAAACAGACGTTCAATCGAGTTCAATGTCCAAAAGTTGAAGTTTGTTTTATATCCGAATTGTATTAGAACACGTGAAATCCATTCCTAATTGGAACTGGACTTTCGATTCACTCAAAAGTCTAAAAGCCTAATTCCTGTACGTATAAATACCCCTTGATCGCCAGTCTCAAACCTCAGTGACCCTCTTTTCTATTTTTTTTTTTTTTGCGGCTAATCAACTGGTTTTCTATTTTTATTTTCCCAGATTTTTAATATAGAATTGTTTCTATTCTTCGACTGTGTTCTAGGAAAACATGGGAAATTCTGAACCAGACTGGGAATATCTGCCGGAACTCTGTCTCTTTATGGTTCTTGACAAACTAGAACTTCCCAGTAATCTGGTTCGATTTGGTGCAGTTAGTAGGTATTGGCAATCCGTGTTCAACAATTTTCTTGCCATAAAAAGGCGGTCGCCGACAAATTTGGTTCCGATGCTGTTGATTCCAAGCAAAAAGAGTGCAACTAAGCGAAAATTATATAGCGTACAAGTTAAAGCAAAAGTCTCCAGCGTTGAGTTACGAAAGCCATATACTAAGAGATTTTGTGGTTCTTATTTTGGTTGGTTAGTCACCGTGAATAGAAAAAAGGTCATAACCCTTTTAAACCCTTTCAAGGCTGGTATTAGCATTCATCTCCCTCGGCTTAAATATTCCGATACAGAGAGCACAAATTACCAATATAAAATTCGAAAGGTGGTTTTATCGGCTGACCCTTTTTTACATCCAGATAGCTATGTTGTCATGGTAATCTATAGTATTTATGGTAGATTAGCCTTCTGGAAATCCTCGCTGAAAGATTGGATATACATGGATAAGGATTTAACGCTTGTCAGTGATGTTATTTTTTATAGAAGTTTGGTTTATGTGATAGGACACTGGAACAATTTTGTGTCATTTGATGCTAATGGTAATTTTGATGATGATAATTCGAAGACACCAAAATTGAAGACGCTTGTGTCAGAAGAACGAAGGTTAGGGACTTATTCAGATCGAGCATATCTTGTTGAGTCATCAAAAGGGAATCTATATTTTATTCAAAAGAAACTAGATTTTAATGTGGATGGTGTTGGTGCTCATAATACCAAGAATTTCAAGGTTTTCAAGATGGTTTTGGACGATAAAAACGGTGAATTGCTGGAGAAGAAAGAGGTAAAGAGTATGGATGGAGATGTGGTGTTTGTGGGTGATAACAAGACATTAGCTATTTCAGCTTTGTACTTTCCTGAAGGTCAGCCTGATTCGATCTATTTCACAGATGATTATTTTGATATTGACTCGTACGAGCCATTTGGTCCTCGAGATAATGGTATTTTCAATTTGAAAGATGCAAGTTTTGGACGACATTGCCAATTCAAACCTTCGAATAAAGGCCTACCTCCCTACATATGGATCTTGCCACCTGCTGAGTTTAATTAAGTCCCTGGTGTCGGCTTAATATTTTTATTTTGAAAGATTGGCTTAATTTTGGTCCTTTGAAGTCAACATAATAAAGTTAAACTTATTAATTACTCTTCTTTATTTTGTATTTTAATTCAATTATTATCAATTCCTTTGCTACCATCAAGATGCTCGTATGGTTGTTATTGTTAAATTTTACTAGCTTATATTATTCTTTTATATAATATTAAACTATTGCTTGAAAATTTTTATTAGTTTTGTTCGAAAATGGGTTTGAAAAATTGTCAAGTAATTTATGTTTTTTTTCTCATTTATTTGTTTAGTAAAATAAAATTTCAAATGAATCGATTTTGATTTCACTTTTAATAATTATTAAAAAAAATGTAAAGCATAAATAAAATCTGCAAATGAGTTGTTAGAATTAAAACCATAAAGCAATATAAATATATAATTAATAATGCCCATCAATACAATTCATTAATTAAACATAAACTAAAACATAATTTAGACCAAGTAAAAACAAATAAGCCAATAGCATTCTAAAGCCATATATATCTCTATTATATATATCTAAAACATTATAAACTAAAATATGCATAGACAAAGTAAATGGATACTTGGCATAATAACATCCTGATCCTAATAGAGGCAGCTCTATATAGGCTCTACCATATAGCTCGCTTGATGGGCATATCCAAATATAAATAGGTTTCAATGACCATTCTTACGATGTTCATTTCTTGCTTCTTTGGTTGAAAAACCACGCTTACAAAGATTGCACTTAAAGTTTATTTCTTTATCGTGCTTTTTTACTTGGTGACGAATGACATCATCTAATTTTGAAAAATTACGATTACAAATATTGCAAATTCCATTTTAATCATTTCGAGAAACATTTTCAGTAGCATTGGATGCCATGATGTTGAACAATGAGAGAGTTTGGAAAATCAAGAGTTATTTTAACTTCTATAAAACCAATGATAGCCAAAAAAGATTTATATTGTAAAAAAAAATATTATTTGAATGATGAGTAGTTGAAGAACACAAATTTAATGTGCGTCATTTTAATTAGATGAGTAAAACATAAAAAATGACTTGGTTAATAATAGTGTGACTTACAGCTATCACTCTTCAAAGTAAAAAAAAAAAAAATCATGTAGATTTTACTGGTCCCAACTTTTTAAATAATTTTATTACTAATAAAAATTAAATAAAAAAGCTTAAATGGAACAAAAAAATTTGTGTTAAATACTCAAACAATGTTTTACATAACTTATAATTATTAATAATTTTATATATATACATCATAATCATTAAATAAACTGAATACACAATTTGATATGCGCATTAGTCCTAGAAATGAACAATTAATTTTCAACCTCAACTTTCAAATATCACATTTACTTGATGCATTTCAAATAATTAAGAAGTGAAATACAAATTTTATAAGTTGAGGTGGCAATTGGGCATGTTCGGGACAGGTCATTTCACGTTCGGGTTGATTTAGGTTCAGGTCTATTCGGGTTTGTGCCTATTCGAGTTCGGGTTCAGGTGTGAGTATATTTTACATCATTTTTTATTTTATATTAAATTTAATCACTTTTACGTAAATTTAAATTCTAAGCCCAGGCCTGAATTTGACCCGATCTGGTCCGAAAAAATCTTAGTTCGGTTCTATGGGCCTAGCCGTGGCCCGAAAAATTTTTGAATTCTAAGCTCAGGGCCGAATTTGGCCTGGCCGAACCATTTAAATACAAATCATTATTCGTAATATTAAAAAAGTTATTTTTATATTAATATTTACATATTTTATAATTAAGTTTAAATACAATATATTATTTTATTTTAAAAAAATATTGTTTTAGGTCAAGCGTGCTTGAAACTTAAAATCTAAGACCTAGGTTTGATTGTGCCGGGCCTATTGTGTTTAGTTGCTAGTTTAACATATGATTTTTTTCATTTTTGATATGATATTATCTATTATAGCTTCCATATTTTTTAATTTATCTTATTACTTTGTTATATTATTATCAGACTCTAATTATCATTACTTGAAAATAATAATAATAATAATAATATTCAAAGAAGTATTTAAAATTTAACATGCATAAACTCTCAATATTTAATGAGATCAATTAATTAAAATTTTTTTTAAAAAAAGTTAGAAATGGATGATTACTTTATTGACAACGCTTTCAAAGCTTATAATATGATTTACATTTCGATAGGTTATTATTTTAACATATATGGACTTACTCAAGGATCGGGCTACCCACTCGGCCCAAATGGGCCTGGGCTTGGGTTTTTATATTTTTGTTTCAGACTAGCTTGACCCGACTCGGAATAGTGATTTTAAATTAAAATAACATATATTTTATTTGAATTTAATTATAAAATATATAAATATTAATAAAAATATTCTTTAATGTGATGAACAATAATTCTAGCTTGAACAGACGGGTCTAAGCATATTAAATAAGGGCCTAGGTTTGGGATTTTAATAAATTTAGGCCACAACTCGATTCAACCCGTGAGCAAGTTTAATTATGTATAAAATATAAATTAAGTTTTTAATATTTAATTAAATTATATATGATATTAATATTTAATATTTAGTATTTGATTCATTTTTTATATGGTATTATCTATTATGGCTTCCATATTTTTTAATTTATCTTATTATTTTATTATACTATTATCAGACTCTAATTATCCTTACTTGAAATAATAATAATAATAATAATAATAATAATAATAATAAGAAAAATATTAAAAGAAGTATTTAAAATTTTATAACTAACATATGTAAACTCTCAATAGTTAATGAGTTTAACTAATTAAATTAAAAAAATATGATAACTCAATTATATACTTTATCGACAACATTTTCAAAGCACATGATATGATTTACTTTTTGATAAATTATTATTTTATCGTATATAGACCTGCTCGAGGGTCGGGCTACCCACCTAACCCAATTGGGCCTGGGCTTGGGGTTCGAGCCATTTCGGGTTTGAGTTTTCTCGGGTTCAAATCATTGATTTTTCGGTCAAATCAAGTTTGAAATGCCTCCCGCGTCTTCTCTATTTTCTATCGACATGTCTAGTAAAGAAAATAATTAAGAATTCAGTAGACATGGAAATATTATGTAATGTAAGTTATGCAATGTTTCAAAACATTATACTATATAATTTTGTGATTATAAAATAATTGTTGTTGCCTCATTCCCAGCAGTATATGAAGGTGATGTCACTGAACTTAAAATAAATTTTCATAGAGGTCACGAATATTTAATTTTATTAAATTATATTAATAAACTTTTGTTATTAATAATTGAGATCATTTAAATTAATTTCGTTAAATAATTTTAATAAAAAAATTTTAATGAAAAAAATTAATTCAATAAGTATACATGATATATCTCTACCAGAAAATGAGATATAAATTTATGATTTACATAAAAATTAATGCTAAATTTAATAACTTAAAATATAAATTATTCTCCGGATAATGCCTTAGTTGACTAAGACTATTTTTTCCGTTCAAGAAAGACCTTGATTTAAACAATGAGAAAATGTTTGGTTGCTCTTGCACTACACAAATTCAACCTTTATGTTGTAAGAATTTTTCTTTTTTAAAATATTAATATTCAATCCATATTACAATGTGGTTATCAAATATAATATTTTAAAATATATAAAAAATAAAAAAATAAATATATTCTATTTAATAATTATCTATATTTATCATTCACCCGTAAACTCTGACGAAGATATAAATGGGAAACATGCTATAATCCTATTGCTTTTTCTATCTTGCCTTAATCAAACTGCTAGTAGCAAGACCCTTATTTTTTGGAAAAAAAAGATTTGCTTCTTTTCAATACTTGAATGAAAGAATGTTTTTCTTACGTTTATTTTATTATTATTATTTTTTTGAAATAAAAGCACATTTAAAAAAAAAAAAGAAATGTATTTTAGATCCTAAAAAAAAAATCCAAATGAGAACCGTGCTTGTCCGAAAATTGACTCGGACCTCCATGACCGGAACAACAACTTTTGTACTTCTCGTTTTTTCTTCATTACTCAAAAAGTCAAAAACAAGTTAAAAATGGCATGGTCAACTTTCTTTGCTTCTCCTTCACTTCAAATCCCCTCCGGTTCCTTCTCTCCAATTCCCCAAAAAAAAAAAAAAAAATCCCCAATCCTGCTTAACCCTAACCCTATAAATCCAAATTAGTTCGCAGAACCCACGCGGTCCCAGTCAGAGTTGAAGGAACTTTTGCTCGACTTTCAGCATCGGTACTTCTTGCCTCTATTGGTTGTCTAAGGGGTGAGGTAGTACTTGCTATTTAATCATACTATGTTGGTGGTTTTCTATTATTAAGGGATGGCTTTTCTGTTTAAAATTCACTTCTTTGGCATAAGGCCAGCATTCATTACGAGCATTATTCTGTGATATATAATTTTCTGTAGCAATAGACAAGTTGGTTAGCAACATGTCAAGAAAGTAACTGCTTGTCTAGTGCCAAGCTGGACTATTTTTGCGGACATATTGGTTAAATGTGTATTTTAGATATTGAAGGCTCTTTTTCTTAGGAAATTCTTGAGCAAAATAGCAGATCTTGACATATTTATATATTAAATTTGACATATCAGTCATTAAGTGTGTATAATTGCTTCTTTTTTTAAGCCTTATTTTGCTGGGAACGTAGGCTTCAATTAATATAGTTCAGATATTATAATTTGGCAAATTGGATATTATTTTCTAGGTGTTATTTTCTGTTCCCAATAAGCGAAAAAGGGGAATTGAATTAATTTAAAACTGACTTTTAACGTTGGTGGTCCTTTAGATGTGAGTGGATGAGATTGTCGTTCTTTAGCTTTGCTGCTTTGGCACATCTTTAGCGAGGGATTCCCAAATGCTTATATGTATCCGTGAGTTTATGCTATGGTTCATAATATATTATTGATGCCTCAACCTTAATAAACTTATCAGATTGATCGATAATATGTCGCATCTAGACAATGCATAAATGAAAGATGGGTATTTGAACTAATAGAGATAAGCTCAGCTTCTCCTCTCCTTTTTTTTTTAATATTTGCAAGTAGATAAATGTACCTGAGATGGTGACATGCGTAATAGCTTCTCAGATTGCCAATCTTGCTGGGAGCATAATTGGTGCTGCATTCCAAAGGAAGGCGGATTTCAATGCGTAAGGAATCATTTGAATAATCGGATGGTTTTTGTCATCCTGTTTTCTAACTTATTTTTTTTCATCTTTTTCCAATCTGTCTTCTAGTTTATTGTGTTAGTTTGGGGATATGAATATACAGTTTGAATTCGAATATCGATGATTGCTTGTACATCATTTTGTTGGCCTTAGTTATGTTTGGATTAGGATGCACAGCAGAAAGCTAGTAGCAAGAAGAATTATATGCTGGCTCTTCTTGGATAAAGAAGGTCAAAGAGGAAATGTAGAGAGATCAATCTGTTACATGACTGCCTGCTAAAGATTAGCTTGATTTTTTAATTTTCATTGGATGAAAATATAGTTTTGTCCATGTACTAGGCTAGTCCTTTTGATATCTGTTATCTACATATCTGTTATTTGCTCTCATCAGAAGGCTGAAACTTTAATATTTTTGCCATTATGACGTTGGCTTTCTGCTCGCAGCTGAACAGTGATGGTGCTAATGTCATCAACATAGCCATAGGCTGCATTTTGGCTGTCTTAATGCTGCAACAAATGAGCCAAAATTGGCATATATAAGTGTCATGGATCATCTCTCACTGGATCTAAGGTAATTTATTGAAGCGTTCATTCGTACTGCTATTAACATGTGGCAATTTGGAAAAAAAAAAATTGAGAAAGAGAAAGGAAGGCTTCATTGCCATGCAAGAGATGAGTACAAGTGCAATGATAGCAATGATTTGGTTATGTGCAATTGAGCTTGCAGTTAACCTTAAAAGATTGCCAATGATGTGGAACATTGTTACCATACGAATTGTTCGACGAATACAATTCAAGCCTCATAAGGCTTACCTCTTGTATAGTTATGATATTAAAAAATACTTTCCTTTTCATCAATCTACAAAAAGAAATGAAATTAGATGCTTTTTGCACCCAGTAATAAATTGCATTTTCAGCTTCGAAGATAAAAAAGAACTTGGAAATATAATATATATATATATATATATATATATTTCTTTATACTTGCATTGGATGGAGCACAAGAATCAAGAATTTTTGGTTTGTTTTAGTTGAACAAAGTTAGTTTGCGAATGTTTAGCTTGTGAGTAGCTTGTTTATGGGCTCGATAATTGCTAGATTAGGGACTTGGCGTTATTTGCAATTTGTTCCTACAAGCCCTAAATTTCAATCTTCCTATATTTTCTATTATGATATTTAGTTATATTAGAATTAGAAAGTGAATTTAGTTTTGAACTATCCTTATAATAAATTTCAGGCTGGAACTCCCAAGAAAACTCAACAAGCTTGAGCTCAGAAACAAGCTGCAACTCCCAACAGGAAGCATGTTTCTTGCCTAATATATGCATATGAGATATGACATAATAATTCTAATTATCCAAAAAAAAAAAAGACATTATAATGCTAATATTGCACATACATAAAGATTGGATATTATAGTTTATCTAATTATGATTTTTTTTTTTTAAAAAAAAAGGGACTGAATTTTGAAAAAGAAAATTAAAAAGATAATAAAAAGAAAAGAAAATAAAGAAATATGCATAATTGATAACAATTAACTTTTTTTAAATTCTAAAATATAAACTTTTTTAGTAAATTTTTTTCGGTAAAAACACATTGTTGATGTGTATCAGATGACAAAAATATTCAAATTGGCATGTTTCCTCACCAACAAAAATGCCACGTGCAGCGAATTTAACTACAAAAATATAAAATTGTTGATAGCTATTTTTAAAATCACTTATAATAAAAGTGCAAAAAATTAAATTCATTAAAATTAAGATAAGAAAGCAAGAACCAACTAATTCGGATAAAAAAATCACATACGCATAACATAAAAACTAAATTGAAAAAAAAAATTATACATATGAGTCATTCATTTATATATATGAGTGTACATAGCATTATTGGAGACTAATAGAAAGTTCAACACAATCAAACAAAGAAATTCTATATTTATAGATGCAAAGGCTTTGATCATCGAAGTTAATAAAAAATTTTTGAACCAACAATTAAAACTTTCGTTTTAATATTTTAATATGGGTAAAATAAAAATAAAAGAAACCGACATTCAATTGAGTTCAATGTCTAGAAGTTGAAGTTTGTTTTATATTTGAAATCTATTCCTCATTGGATTTGGATTCACTCAAAAGTCTAAAAGCCAAGTTTCTATTATATATATATAT
>JBBYHK010472419.1:9455-19800 GCA_038382065.1 Adansonia grandidieri | reverse complement strand
TTCCCAAGTAGTTGTTTGTGCTGTAAATGAAAGGGTCATTGCCACCTTCTCCTATCTTAAGCCTCCACATATTAATTGTTCTCCTTTCTTAATTTTTCCTTCCCTTGAGGGGATATGATGTTAACTGTCAATTTAACAACTGATGATGATCAGCTTCTCAGACTAAATTTTGTTAAAAGGAGAAAGAAAGGAAAATGGTTGACACTGCTATTTCATCAACAAAATCTCCCACTTATATATATAGAGTTGCCCACACCTACTGTTAATTTCACACTATTTCACATTTTACTTCTTTTGTTTGTTCTTGATTTTTTTTTTTTTCAAACAAAATATAAGAAAAATGAAGATTTTTAAAGATTATTATTTGGTACATTAGTAGTAGGTACTTTTTAATTTTATAAAATGATTAAAAGTTTATTACGAATTTTATTTTTAATAATTTTTATTTTATTTATGAGATATATATCATTATCTTAACATTATTTATACAATTTAAAAATTTTAGATATAAAATAAGTTTTTGACTTGAAAAAAATGGCTAAGGGCATAATTTACAAAATTCTTCACGTCCAATTTGTGACTTGTGAGTTTTTGACTTTGCAAAAGGAACCTAAATTTTTTGAAAAGAAAATAATAATGTATTATTCATTAAATTAAATTTTTGTATGCTTGAATTTATGAAATTTGAAATAAATAAATAAATAAATGAATAAAGTATTAATTTAAAAAAAAAAATTGATGGTTTAATAGAATTGCGATGAAAAATGATAATTCAAAACATTTTCTATACATGGACTTTTATCTCTACCTATTAATTGGTAAAATATAATGTCTTAATTTTTTTAAATGCCTATTTGAAAAAGAATTTAAATTATTCAATTGTTTAAAAACTTTTTTATAATCTTGTTATATGTTTGTCTTGAAAACTAAATATAAGAGTTAGGTTAGTTACAGTAATTCAAACCTGATTTCAAAACCTAACCTGTCAGGTGGAAAAAATTAACTTTAAGATAGGACGATAGAATTGAATCAATAGAAAAAAGATTTTATCGATAAAAGTAAAATTTTATTGGTTTTATATTTTTTTTATTTTTTATGATCGATAAAATTTTAAACTTTTAATGTGTTAATTTTACAATCAAATATATATTTTTATTAATTATTTTTTATATTAAATATTTATTTAATATTTAAAATTATTTATTAAATATTAATTTTTTTAAATTAAATCAATTGACGTAATTAATTAAATCAATTGTACAACAAATGAAGGGTCTTATCCATTTTAACCTTGGGCAAATCAACAAATGTCAAGTCATAATTATTACAACTGCAACCTTATCTTCCCACATCACTAATTAAAAGCTTTCCCTCAGTTGCAGGGGAAGTATTTATTATTTCTCTAAGAATTTTGTGTAAGTAAAAGCCACTGATCCAACACTATTTATTGAGTAAATAAGGAATTCAGCGTCTTACATCAATATATAATTATATTAATATTTTAAATTTGTACGAAATATAATTAATTTTTTATATCGATGTATAATAGGTTAATTATTATTTTTTCTATTAATAGATCTTGTTGAGAAATATTATTTTAAGTATTAATATTTTCATCACAAAAAGTAATTTTTTTAAAATCATAAAAGTTTGGTTATATATAAAGAGAAAAAGAATGAAATTTGAGAGAAAGAAAGAAAAATAAAAAAAACTAACGATAAAAGAGATTGAAGGAGATGATAATGATGATAATAACTATTGCAGAACAAATTTATTAATTAGAAATGAAAGTAAACATATTTAGAAAGAAAAAGAAGGTAAGAATATATTTACGTTAAAAACTATATTTAATTATTCAGATTTTATTAAAAATAGTTAAAATAAAATTAAAGATAAAATTAATTGATAAAATATAATATTTAAAATTCAATTTTTAATACATCATAACTCCAAAATAATAATTAAATTATTAATTTTTATATTTAATTTAATATTATTAATATAAATAATATATTAATTCAATTTTAAAAATGCATTAAAGATTACTAAAACTCTTTATTCAATTAGCAAGACTTTGAAAATGAGTTACAGAAAATAAAGTTTGGACTGGTTTAATAGAGTTGCTTTCCAACCCTTGATAATATTTTAACTATTGTTATTTCACCTTTAAGACTTGTCAAAGGATTGAATTTTAAATTTTTTTTTAATTTTAATAATATATTTTAACTCAAATTATTGTTTAATAGTAAAAATACTTTTATTTAAATTTAGTTTATAAAACTATATAAATGTTGTTATAAAAATACTATTAAACACAATAACTGAGATAAAATTAATATAATATTTAAATCAATGAATGAGATAAAATTAATATCATATTAAATTCAATAAAAGATAAATTATTAATTTATATTATATTTTTAGTAATTTAATCATTTGAATTCTATTAAAAGGAATTATAAAAAATTTAGAAAAATAACAAATAAACTTGATATATTAAATGAATGACAATGAGATAAAATTAATTTATTACATTAAACATAATAAATGATATAAAATTAACTGGTAAAATTAATTTATTATATTAAATTCAATAAACTTATGTTTCTATTAATTAATATATTATGAAGAAATCCTCGAGAAATGTAATTCATAAAAAATAAAAAGTAATATTATTAATTAACATTGTGAAAAAAAATCCTTGAGAAACCAAATTAAAAAAGCAATGAATAAAATTAAACGTATTATATTAATTCAACGAATGAGCAAGAGATAAAATTAATATATTATATTAAAAATGAGAAAATATTAATTGGTCTTCATTTTTATATTAGATTTTTAGTAATTTAACCATTTAAATTCTATTAAAAAGAGTTAAAACAAAATTCAAAAAATAACGAATAAAATTAATATATTATATTAAATTCAACAAATGAAATGAGATAAAATTAATCTATTATATTAAACATAATGAATGAGATATAATTAATAGGTAAAATTAATTTGTTACATTAAATTAATGAATTTATGTATCTATTAATTAATATTATGAAAAAATCCTTGAGATATGTAATGTATTAAACATAATAAGTAAAATTATTAATTAAGAGTATGAAAAAAATCCTTGAGAAATGCAATTCAAAAAGCGATAAATAAAATTAAATATATTATATTAATTCAATGAATGAGAATAAGATAAAATTAATATATTATATTAAAAATGAGAAAATATTAATGGGTAATATTTTTATATTAGATTTTTAGTAATTTAACCATTTAAATTCTATTAAAAAGAATTAAAATAAAATTTGAAAAAATTAATAAAATTAATCTATTATATTAAATACAATGAGTTAGATAAAACTAATTGATAAAATTAATCTGTTATATTAAATTTAGTGAATCTATGTATATATTAATTAATATTATTAAAAAAATCCTTGAGATATCTAATGCATAAAAAATAATATATAAAATTATTAATTAATATTATTAAAAATCTTTAAGAAACAAAATTCAAAAAACCAATGAATAAAATTAATATAATATGTTAATTCAAAGATTGAGAATGAGATAAAATTAATATATTATATTAAATACTATATATGAGATAAAATTTAGTAGTAAAATTAATATATTATATTAAAATTAAATTCAATGAAAGAGAAAATATTAATTAGTAACAATTTTTATTAGATTTTTAATAATTTAACTATTTAAATTTTATTAAAAAGAGTTAAAACAAACTCAAAAAATAATGAATAAAATTAATCTATTACATTAAACACAATGAATGAAATGAAATTAATTGATAAAATTAATCTATTATATTAAATTCAATGAGTTTATATATTTATTAATTAATATTATAAAAAAATTAAATTTATAAAAAATAATAAATAAAATTAATATTTAATATTATGAAAAAAATCATGAAAAATTTTTTTTTAAGAAATATTAATATTTATGTCAAAATTATATTTTATTTATATTATGTAAATATAAATATGTTACTCATTTTCATATCCGAAAACATATAATTTGCTGACCACAAGATTTTATAAACGCTTCGATAAGAGCAACCCACCAAGTTTGTCTGGCTCCTACGCAAGTTGAAAGGGAGGGCTTTAACTACTCATGCGGTCAGTTTACTTTTCGCTGCCCATGTGAGGTTAATTAAGCTGTCGATAAAAGGACGGCTATTAATTTGTTTTTTCAAAAATAGGACGGCTCTAAATTAGTGTTTTGGTCAAGAATTAAAGGATGGCCATATTTTCTTGGTGGCTACATTGTTTAACTGGGTTGGCAAGACCGACGTAGTAGGTGGATTGGATTCAATTGAATAGAATTTAAATATGCAATTTATTTATTTAAATTTAATTTGATTTAATAATTTAAATTTTATTTTCATATAAATTTTATAATTAATAGCTTTATTTAAAATTTTTCAACTATTAAATTAATCTTTGAATTAAATGAATAATTCTATTTAGAAAAGTAGTTTTAAGAAATTCATACAGCCACTGTAATGATTTCGCCAAAAAGCATATTATCTTGCATACTTAAAGGTTCTCGTAATTATTTTCCTTCCATAAAATTATTATTATTATGTGTTAATACAACTTAAAATTATAGTTTAACGACTTCAACATATATAACATAACAATTACATCTAATAAAAAATCAATGAAAAAAGTAATAAAGAAAATTAAAACACTAATAATAAACTCAATCAAATCCTAAGATTAAAAAAAAAAAAAAAACTCCAAAATGTAAAACTCCAAGGACTTCTTTGCAATAGCCAAAAGATGTTATTAATTGTTAATAGAAAAAAATTCTTATTTTATTTTATTTTTTGTTATTTTTTCATAAAATGAGAGCAATATTTGTTGTACTTTATGTGGCCTACATAATAATTAAGTAGATCAAAATAAATATTTTCATTAATATTGAGATGATATTCTCCAGTAAATCATATTCAAGGTAAAACTTTATTAATAAGAATTAAACTCTACTTTAGTAACTAATTAGAACAAAGATACCCTGATGATGGAACTTAACTCTAATTAGTTTGTATGGATACTTAGTCTAGTCTATATAAATTATCTGTGTACTGTCATAAGGTAATTATTAAGAAAATGAAATAGACTAGAAGGCTTATACGGGATATCCGTCTTCCTAAATTTGGAATGAGGTCGCGTTCTTAATCAACAATGGTTAGAAGTACATTCTTAATTAAATCTTACATGTAGCATCAAGGCCAGCCTTTCTAACATTGTTTTTCAAATCATCTATTGAGATTCGTTAAAAACGAATATTTTTTCATCCATAAATGATTAAATAATTAGTATTAAGGATAAACAAGTTATGATAAATATAGTAAAAAGCATGAAACTGAATTTTTACCATGCTATGATTAATCTTTTAATCTGTATTTATGCATCGAATTCACATTTGTACCATGAATTTACTTGTATATTTTGTGTATTAAAATTTCATCACGAAATTCTTGATTAATTCATGTAGAACCAAGACTAATGAAGGATTTTAATAGTTTAATCATTTATATATGTTATTAAGTCTTAAGATTAAAGAAAAGATGAATAAAATGAGAAAATTTTTGATATATTGAAATTCGGTCCGATAAAAGTTGTGAAAATCATAAAATTTTGATTGTTTGATAATGATTTTCATAATTTTATAAAGAATTGATGCATGGGCTATGTTGATTTCATGCTAAATCATGTTTTTGCGACACAAATTACGCCAACAAAGTTTGAAAACATGAAAAATCAATCCAAAACATTACCAGACCCGAGCAAGTCAAGAAAAACCTAGCCAAATCAGATGTGACCAGGCTAGAGGTAGAAGAAGGCTGGGACTTGCATCCAGCCGAATCCCACTCACGGCTGGAGGCACGTGCAGTGCTATCCTAAAGCCATTTTATCTCCATATCCCTATATTTTATGATTTTTTTAGTGATTTTTGAAGTATTTAAAATATTTATTATTTATTATTTATGTTTAATCAAATAATAAATATGATTCTACATTCTATGATTTTATTTCAGGATAAAATATTTTGGTAAAATATACTATCCCTGTAAAGCATTCAAACAATTTTTACTCTCAACCTAAGGTTAAGTGCATATATGTATCATAAAGTTTGTTATTGGAATTAAAATGCAAATATGCACATTCATATGTCATGAAATAAATACATTATGATTTTACGCATATTTTTATGTGACTTAAGGATGCATGTCATTTATTATATAATATTTTTTAAATCAATTATAGCGTTACAATTAGAAATTCCGCTGTAATATGTAAATTTTTCTACAAAAAGAATCAGTGTTATTATTAAGGATATAAATCATTAGCTTGGTATTAGCCAAAGCATTTTAAGTTACATGATTTATATAAATTGATAGTTATTTAAAATAAAAAATTTTTCTTTAAATAACTAAATGCATAAACATCAATAGTGTTTTATGCCATAAATTTATTTGGTATATATTTGATTTATTAAATCATATATGCAATTATTTATGATATACATATATTATATCATTATAAAGAATCTAAATCAATTGCTTAGGAATAGCCATAGCATCTTAAGTTGATTGATTTAGTTTGAAATTTAGAGAAAGCAAACTAACAAGTCCACAAAAGGGAGTTAGAGAAAGCACTGTAATATTTAAAAATTATACAGCTTTCCCTAAGTTTATGGATTGATTCATTAAAATTGTTGTTGATGTCATTATTAAAGTTCCAACTAAATTGTTTTCTAAAACTTACTTACAATTACAGAATAGATAAAATCCAGCTTAAGACATTTACGAACTTGGGTCATCTAATTAAAGTAAATGCTTATAACTCAAACATAAAGAAATTGGATCTAAAAACAGTTAGCAGTTACAGGCTGTGCAATTAACTTAAAGAGCTATAGGTTTTAAATGTCTTCGATGTTTAACTAGAATTGTTGAAGTTGAAAATGCTAAATTTCTTATGGATCATGAGTCCAGTGTAAGTGACTTTCCTTGTAAAATTGATATTAAGAAATAAATTTACTTAGATTGGTCTTTTGTAAGGGACTTAATTGTTTCTTAAAATAAACATACAGAAGTAACTGAAGAATAATCAAATCAAGTACAACTTTTATAATAGATCATTAATCTTACAGACTAACAATGTACAAATTGTACAAATGATTATAGAATTAAGAGATCCAATAGATAAGAAACTAGCCATTTCCTTGACTTGGCTGTATACCTATAAAAGTCTAATTTTGATATTTAACATAAAGATGATCTTGTTTTCACTAGCTATAAATAGTAAAAATTTCACACTTTGGCATAAAGCTATGATAAAAGAGAAGGAATCAATGGTTAAAAATCCAGTCTAGTAACTTGTTGGATTACCTTTTGGTAATTTTACATGATATAAGGTTAGAATAATGGTCACTTAAAGGAGGTATTGATTACCATGGAACTTTTTTTTTCGAAAGTTACATCAAGAATTATCATGGCTTTTGTAGCTCATTTTGATTGAAAGTTACATTAAATGATGGTGAAAACAACTTACTTGCATGCGGATCTTGAGAAAAGATATATATGATTATACCTGAAGGTTTTTTTGAAAGATAAATATATAAACTAAAATAAGCATCCCGCTAATGGTATATAAAGTTTCAAAATGTTGTGACATTATTTGGTTTACTAAAGATGTCATTGATCAATATACATACATTAAATTCAATGGGAGTAAAGTCATAATTTAAGATTTATTGAGATAGGTTTGAAAAGACATTAAATCTATCTCAAGAATCTTATATCAAGACAGTTTTGGAAAGAATTAGGATGCAAAGCTATTCACCTATAAGGGCATACATTGTAAAAGAGATATTTCAATTTGAGCTAATATCTCCAAATAGTTTGGAAAAAGAGCACATGAAAGGCATTGCATATGCATATAGTATTGAGAGCCTTATATGTGATCAGGTTTATATGAAACTTAACATAAGGTTTATAGTTTGGCAGATAGTAAAGTAATCCTGGCCTTAGACTATGAAAGCTACCAAAGGATTATGTTATAAAGTAATATCACATGCAATAAGGTTGAGATATTTTATCTCTAGTTTAAAAGTCGTTAGAAAGGCCATCGAAAATCTGTTATAACAACTCTTATGCAATATGCTCTTCTAAAATGATAAAATTAGGAGTCGTAGCAAGCAAATATACAAAGTAGATTGTTGTTAGAGACTTTATAAAGAAGCAAGAAGTGGATATCCAATACATCAATACAGATTTAATGATAGCGGATCCTATGACTAAAGCGCTGTTGACAAAACAATTTAAAATTCATGTGGATCATATATGGCTAGTTAAATTCTGTTAAGATATATTTTGGCTTCTTGATTTTGTTGGTTTCACACTCTTAGAGTTTATGGACATGTTTTAGTTTGTGTGCATAAAGTTTACTTATTGAGTGGACCTTGAATGATTACAAAAAATTCATTCATAAAGTACTATTTTATAAAGTACTCTTTTAGAGATGATCATACATTATAATACATGGAAAGAAATATTCATTTTAGAATCCTACTGCCATGATTCATGCTATGTGAATCTTTAATTGAGTGGGAGTTGCGCTACAGTAACTTATGGCCATATCAAAGTTTGGATTTAAATATCACCTATTTAAGTTCTTAGTTTATCATATAGGCCAAGTAGGAGAATGTTGGACTTTATGTGGCCCATATGATAATTAAATGGACTAAGATAAATATTTTAATTAATATTGAGGTGATATTATCTAGTATATTCTATTCAAGTTAAAACTTTAATAATAAAAGTTAAACTCTACTTCAGTAATTAATCAGAATAAAGATTCACTTTTGGTGAGATTTAACCCTAATAAGTCTATAGGGTCCTTAATCTAATTTATATAAATTGCCTGTGCACCATTTTAAGGTAATTATTAAGAAAAAAAAATAGACTAGAAAGCTTATACGGGATATCCGTCTTTATGTATTTAGAGTGAGATGACGTTTTTCATTAACAATGATTAAAAGTATGTTCTTAATTAAATCTTACAATATTATCGTATTATCATACAGCTCCAGCGTTGAATCTTTATCTAAACTCCAAACTCATTGTCACTCTTACTCAATTGATAGTTTTTAAGTTTTGAAAGTTGTATAATCAAAGTATCATGTATCAAAGAAATTTAATTATGTTCATGTTTCTACATGCATTAAATTAGAAAGTTAGGCAATTTAAGGAGAATTAGTGTGTAAATTAAATTTCTAATCTTTGATATAATTAAAGTTAAGGGTAGCTTTGCTAGGAATGCTGTATATCAAATATAAATGCATAAAAATGTACAAACAAAAGTAACGTATAAATATCCAGAATACACGTCATCCGAATGAGTGTTCAACTGACACATTATCATCTTAAATGCAAAGTGTATATATATATATATATATATTGGTTTTAAAAGTTAAATAGCTTCTGAAAATTAATACCTATTAGCTTATGCTTGGCCTTGGAAGTTTTTCCTTTTGTTCTTCCTAATAAACGAAAAAATAGCATGGCTTTTGTTTTAAGCAGTTGCTAAAACTATATTGTTACTTAATAGTTTAAAAAGTCTTTTTTTTTTCTTTTAACTGTTTAGCTGTTGTTTGTGCGACTTGATTTTGCTTTTAATAAAAAAAAATAGAAGAAGGGTTGATTACACAAATAAATAGATTTATTTTAGTAATTAAGAATTAAAATTTTAAACTAATAAATTTTCTAAAAATCTGATTGTAAGTATAATTTTCATTTGGGAAAATATAAACTTATTTAAAAGCAAAAATTCTTCTCATAATAAGTTTTTGCTTGAAGGCTTGAAGGCTTGAAGCATTCTTTAAGGTTATTATTTTTAAGCCATTAAAAAGTCAATTATCAACTATATTTTAGTAAAAAAATATTTATTATAATTAATATTAAAAAAAATATCTTTCGAATACTCTTGAACAAAATCCAATTTGTATAAGTAGCATCCAATCAGAATCAGACACTTACTCAACCAATCAAGAAAGCTTTAATTGAACAATCTTTAATTTGTCAACGGAAAAAACAAATGTCTCCCATGGCTTCTTTCCATTCACATAAGCAAATGAGCTAATAAATAGTTGAAAGTAGCATGCCAGGGGTTGTTAGTTGATGAGTTTATTAATGCACCAAAAAGAACCCATCATCAAATGAAACAACAGTCGTAGAAAGAAAATAAACAAGTAGGTAAAAAAAGTGTGGAAATCAAATTAATGATGGAAGATGGAAGATGGAAGATGGAAG
>JBBYHK010472408.1:0-19803 GCA_038382065.1 Adansonia grandidieri | reverse complement strand
GATGAACTTTGATTATGAGGAAAATGGTGGAAAGAAAAGGTTTTCTTACAAATCCAAAGCATCAATATCGTGTATCCCAATATAAAGAACATGATTATAGTGCCAATAACAAAAAGAATAGAGATTATTATGCATATCCAAGTTTGTCTCATTTCATGAATAAACTTTGATTATTGGGGGAATGGCTGAAAGGAAAACTTTTCTTGCAAATCCCAAGCATAAATATCGTGTATCCCAATGTGGAGAACATGATTGTAGTGCCCATAAGCAAAAGAATAGAGATTGTTATAAGTATCAAAGTTTGTCCCATTTCACGATTGAATATTAATTGCTAGGAAAATGGTGGAATGAAAAGCTATTCTTGCAAATCCAAAGCATTAATATCGTGTATTCCAATGAGGATAACATGATTGTAGTCCTAATAACAAAAAGATTGGAGATTATTATGAGAATCCAAGTTTGTCTTATTTCACCGATGAACATTGACTATAAGGAAAATGGTGGAAAGATAGCTTTCCTTACAAATCCAAAGCATCAATATCGTGTATCCCAACATAGAGAACATGCTTGTAGTGCCAATAACAAAAGGAATGGAGATTATTATGCGTATCCAAGTTTCTCTAATTTCACAGATGAACTTTGATTCTGATGATAATGGGGGAAAGAAAGGCTTCTTTTTCAAATCCAAAGCATCAATATTGTGTATCCCAATGTGGAGAACATGATTGTAGTGCCAATAAGAAAAACAATAAAGATTATTATGAGTATCCAAGTTTGTCTCATTTCTCAAATGAACTTTGATTGTGAGGAAAATGGTGGAAAAAAAAAAGCTTTTCTTACAAATCCAAAGCATTAATATCATGTATCCAAATAAGGAGAACATGTTTGTTGTGCCAACAACAAAAAGAATGGAGATTATTATGAGTATCCAAGTTTGTCTCATTTCACGGATAAACATTGATTATAGGGAAAATGGAAGAAAAAAAAGGCTTTTCTTGTAAATCCAAAGCATCAATATCATGTATCCCAGTATGGAGAACGTGACTGTAGTGGTAATAACAAAAAGAACGAAGATTATTATGGGTATCCAAGTTTGTCTCATTTCCTAGATGAACTTTGATTATAAGGAAAATGGTTGAAAGAAAAGCTTTTCTTGCAGATCCAAAACATCAATATCGTGTACGCCAATGCAGAGAACATGATTGTAGTCCTAATAACAAAAACATTGGAAATTATTATGAGCATCCAAGTTCATCCCATTTCGTAAATGAACTTTAATTATAAGGAAAATGGTGGAAAGAAAGGCTTTTTTTGCAAATGCAAAGCATCAATACTGTGTATGCCAAGGAGGAGAACATGATTACAGTGCCAATAACAAAAAGAAGGGGGATTATTATGGGTATCCAAGCTTGACTCATTTCATAGATGAACTTTGATTGTAAGGAAAATGGTGGAAAGAAAAGCTTTTCTTGCAAATCTGAAGCATCAATATCATGTATCTCAATGAGGGGAACATGATTGTAGTGCAAAAAATAGAAAGAATAGAGATCATTATGGGTATCCAAGTTTGTCTCATTTCCCAGATGAACATTGATTATAAAGAAAATGATGAAAAGAAAAGCTTTTCTTGCAAATCCAAAACATCATTATCCTATATCCCAATGAGGAGAATATGATTATTGTGCCAGTAGCAAAAAGAATGGGGATTATTATGAGCATCTAAGTTTGTCTTATTTCATGGATGAACTTTGATTATAAGGAAAATGGTGGAAAAAAAGACTTTCTTGCAAATCCAAAGCATCAATATCGTATATCCCAATAAGGAGAACATGATTGTAGTGCCAACAACAAAAACAATGGAGGTTGTTATGAGTATCCAAGTTTGTCTCATTTCTCAAATGAAACTTTGATTATAAGAAAAATGTTGGAAATAAAAGCTTTTCTTGCAAATCCAAAGCATCAATATCGTGTATCCTAAAGTGGGGAACATGTCTGTAGTGGCAATAACAAAAACAATGGAGATTATTATGGGTATGCAAGTTTGTCTCATTTCCCAAATGAACTTTGATTATGAGGAAAATGGTAGAAAAAAAGTTTTTTCTTGCAAATCCAAAGCATCCATATCATGTATCTCAATGAAGGGAATATCATTGTAGTGCCAAAAACAAAAAGAATGGAGATTGTTATGGGTATCCAAGTTTGTCTTATTTCCCTGATGAACATTAATTATAAGGAAAATGGTGGAAAGAAAAGCTTTTCTTGCAAATCCAAAGCATTAATATCATGTATCCCAATGAGGAGAACATGTTTGTTATGCCAACAACAAAAAGAATAGAGATTATTATAAGTATTCAGGTTTGTTTCATTTCATGGATAAACATTGATTATAGGGAAAATGGTGGAAAGAAAAGCTTTTCTTACGAATCCAAAACATCAATATCGTGTATCCTAATGAGGTGAACATGATTGTTGTGCCAATACGAAAGAAAATGGATATTATTATAAGTATCCAAGTTTATCTTATTTCACGGATGAACATTGATTATAAAGGAAAATGGTGGAAGAAAAGGGCTTTTCTGGCAAATCCAAAGCATCAATATCGTGTATCCCAATGTGGAGAATATGATTGTACTGGTAATAAAAAAAAGAATAAAGATTATTATGGGTATCCAAGTTTGTCCCATTTCCTAGATGAACTTTGATTATAAGGAAAATGGTTGAAAGAAAAGCTTTTCTTGCAAATTCAAAACATCAATATCGTGTACGCCAATGAGGAAAACATGATTGTAGCGCCATTAACAAAAACATGTATCCAAGTTCATCCCATTTCACAAATGAACTTTAATTATACGAAAAATGGTGGAAAGAAAGGCTTTTCTTGCAAATCCAAAGCATCAACACTATGTATGCCAATGCGGAGAACATGATTACAGTGCCAATAACAAAAAGAATGGGGATTATTATGAGTATCCAAGCTTTTCTCATTTCCCAGATGAACTTTGATTATGGGGAAAATGGTGGAAAGAAAAGGTTTTTTTGCAAATTTAAAGCATCAATATCGTGTATCCTAATGTGGAGAATATGATTATAGTGCCAATAACAAAAAAAATGGAGATTATTATGAGTATCCAAGTTTGTCTCAATTCTCGGATCAACTTTGATTTTGAGGAAAATGGTGGAAAGAAAAGCTTTTCTTACGAATCCAAAGCATCAATATCGTGTATTTTCAATAAGAAGAACATCATTGTAGTGCCAATAAGAAAGAGAATGGATATTATAATGAGTATCCAAGTTTGTCTCATTTCTCATATGAACTTTGATTATAAGGAAAATAGAGGAAATAGAAGCTTTTCTTGCAAATCCAAAGCATCAATTTTGTGTATCCCAATGTGGAGAACATGATTGTAGTGGCAATAACAAAAAGAATAGAGATTATTATGGGTATCCAAGTTTGTCTCATTTCCAGATGAACTTTAATTATAAGGAAAATGATGGAAAGAAAACCTTTTCTTGCAAATCCAAGGCATCAGTATCATGTATCCTAATGAGGAGAACATGATTGCAGTGCCAATAACAAAAAGAATGGAAATCATTATGAGTATTGAAGATTGTCCCATTTCATAGGTGAGCATTAATTACAAGAAAAATCATGGAAGGAAAAGCTTTTCTTGCAAATCCAAAGCATTAATATTGTGCATCCCAATGAAAAGAACATGATTGTAGTGCCAATAACAAAAAAAATGGAGATCGTTATGAGTATCAAAGATTGCCCCATTTCTCGGATTATTATGAGTATCCAATAACGAAAAGGATGGAGATTATTATGAGTATCCAAGTTTGTCTCATTTCTCGGATGAACTTTGATTACAAGGAAAATGGTGGAAAGAAAAGCTTTTCTTGTAAATCCAAAGATTAATATCATGTATCCCAATGTGGAAAACATGGTTGTAGCAGCAATAATAAAATGAATGGAGATTATTATGGGTATCCAAGTTTGTCCCATTTCCCAGTTAAACTTTGATTATAAGGAAAATAGTGGAAGGAAAATCTTTTCTTGCAAATCCAAAGCATCAATACCATATATCCCAACAAAGAGAACATGATTGTAGTGCCCATAACAAAAAGAATGGAGATTATTATGAGTATCAAAGTTTGTCTCATTTCTCGGATGAACTTTGATTATAAGGAAAATGGTGGAAAGAAGAGCTTTTCTTGCAAATCCAAAGCACCAATATCATGTATCCCAACATGGAGAACATGATTGCAGTGCCAACAATAAAAAGAATGGAGATCAGTATAAGTATCGAAGATTGTTCCATTTAATGAGCGAACATTAATTACAAGGAAAATAGTGGAAAGAAAAGCTTTTCTTGCGAATCCAAAGCATTAATATCGTGTATCCCAATGAAGAGAACATGATTGCAGTGCCAATAATGAAAAGAATAGAGATTATTATGGGTATCAAAGTTTATCTCATTTCTTGGATAAAGTTTGATTATAAGGAAAAAGGTGGAGGGAAAAGCTTTTCTTGCAAATCCAAAGCATCAATATCGTGCATCCCAATGAGGAGAACATGACTGTAGTGGCAATAACAAAAAGAATGGAGATTATTATGGGTATCTAAGTTTGTCTCATTTCCCAGATGAACTTTGATTATGAAGAAAATGGTGGAAAGAAAAGCTTTTCTTGTAAATCCAAAGCATCAATATCGTCTATCCTACTAAGGAGAATATCATTGTAGTGCCAATAACCAAAACAATGGAGATTATTTTGAGTGTCCAAGTTTGTCTAATTTCTCAAATGAACTTTGATTCGAAAGAAAATGGTAGAAAGTAGGCTTTTCTTGCAAATTCAAAGCATCAATATCGTGTATCCCAATGTGGAGAACATGATTGTAGTGCCAATAACAAATAGAATGGGCGACTACTGTGAGCATCCAAGTTTGTCTTATTTCACAAATGAACATTGATTATGAGGAGAATGGTGGAATGAAAAGCTTTTCTTACAAATCTAAAGCATCAATATTGTTTATCCTAATGTGGAGAACATGATTGTAGTGGCAATAACAAGAAGAATGGAGATTAATTATGGGTATCCAAGTTTGTCTCATTTCCTAGATGAACTTTGATTATGAGGAAAATGATCGAAAAAAAGCTTTTCTTGCAAATCTAAAGCATCATTATCGTGTATCCTAATAAGGAGAACATGACTGTAGTGCCCATAAGGAAAAGAATGGTGATTATTATGAGTATCTAATTTTGTCTCATTTCGCAAATAAACATTGATTATGAAGAGAATGGCGAAAGGAAAATCTTTTCTTGCAAATCCAAAGCATTAATATCATGTATCCCAATGAGGAGAACATGATTGTAGTGCCAATAACAAAAAGAATAAAGATTGTTACGAGTATCGAAGTTTGTCCCATTTTATCAGTGAACATTAATTACAATGAAAATAGTGGAAAGAAAATCTTTTCTTGCAAATCCAAAGCATTAATATCGTATATCCCAATGAAGAGAACATGATTGCTGTGCCAATAATAAAAAGAATGGAGATTGTTATTGGTATCCAAGTTTGTCTCATTTCCCAGATTTACTTTGATTATGAGGAGAATCGTGGGAAGAAAAGCTTTTCTTGCAAATCCACAAAACAATATCGTGTATCCCAATGAGGAGACATGATTGTTGTGCCAATAAGGAAAAGAATATAGATTATTATGAGTATCCAAGTTTGTCTCATATCACGGATGAACTTTGATTATGAGGAAAATGGTGAAAAAAAGCTTTTCTTATAAATTCGGAGCTTCAATATCGTGTATCCCATTGTGAAGAAAATGATTGTAATGCCAATAACAAAAAGAACAGAGATTATTATGCATATCCAAGTTTGTCTCGTTTCGTAGATGAACTTTGATTATAAGAAAAATGGTGGAAAGAGAAGCTTTCCTTGCAAATCAAAGGCATCAATATCATGTATCCCAATATGGAGAACATGATTGTAGTGTCGATAACAAAAAGAATGAAGATTATTATGAGTATCCAAGTTTGTCTTATTTCACGGATGAACTTTGATTTTGAGGAAAATGGTGGAAAGAAAAGCTTTTCTTGCAAATCCAAAGTATCAATATCGTGTATCCTAATGTGGAGGACATGATTGTAGTGCCAATAGGAAAAAGAATGGAGATTACTATGAGTGTCCATGTTTGTCTCATTTCTCGAATGAACTTTGACTATACAAAGAATAGTGGAAAGAAAAGCTTTTCTTGCAAATCCAAAGCATTAGTATCGTGTATCCCAATGTGGAGAACATGATTGTAATGCCAATAAGAAAAAGAATGGAGATTATTATGAGCATCCAAATTTGCCTCGTTTCATGGATGAACTTTGATTATAAGAAAAATGATGACAAGAAAATCTTTTCTTGCAAATCCAAAGCATCAATATCGTGTATCCCAATGTGGAGAACATGATTGTAGTGGCAATAACAGAATGGGGATTATGATGAGTACCCACATTTGTCTTATTTCTCAGATGAACTTTGATTATAAGGAAAATGGTGGAAAGAAAAGCTTTCTTGCAAATCCAAAGCATCAATATCGTGTGTCCCAATGAGGAGAACATAATTGTACTGTGAATAACAAAACGAATGGAGATTATTTTGATTATCCAAGTTTGTCTCATTTCCTAGATGAACTTTTATGACTTCCACACAGTTGTAGGTTATACCCTACAAACATGCAGGGAGTTTATGTCCATGGTTCGAAGAATGATGAATGAAGGCTAGATAGAAATCTATCATGAAATCAAGCCTACTGCTGAATCTATCAACATGATAGGAGGCAAAACCATGCAGTCGCCTTACGGGAGAAATCGATCCCTCATTCTTTATGGCAAATCAAGTCTCGAGGCCAATTTTTTGATACCTACACCAAAGTTCGTTATGGAGGTACCTAAACCATTCCCTTATAAAAGCAACAAGAATGTCCCATGGAAATACGAGAATTAGGCAGTGATGATCAGAGATCTAACTCCCTCAACTACTGTGATGGAACTATCAAGACTTAGTCACCTAACCCGTACTGATAGGTGTTACACTCCACCTGCTCAAAAAAATTAGAAAGTTGATACATCTCTAAGCACCAATACCACTTAAGCCCAAGCAAAGAATTTTGAGCTCGAAAAGTCAAGGAAATAGCAAATGAAAGAGAAGCCATGGAGTTTCTCAAGTTCATCAAGCAAAGTGAATACTACATTATAGACCAATTAAGCAAACAACCCGCAAAGATTTCTATGCTATCTCTGCTTTTTAATTCAGAGGTTCACCAAAATGCATTACTGAAGGTGTTAAATGAAGCATATATGCCACTGAACATCTCTGTGGACAAATTGGATCAACTAATGAACAATATCATGATTGATAATTATATCTCCTTCACTGATGATAAGATCCCACCCGAAGACAAGGGTAGTTATAAAGCTCTGCATATCACTATCCATTGCAAGGGATGCATTTTGCCTAACGTACTCATAGACAATGGATCAACCCTTAATGTTATGCCCATGACTACATGAAGCAAACTCCCTGTCGATCAATCCAACATCAAGAGTAGCCACACCATAGTTTGAGCCTTTGATGGAATATGCCACGAAGTAATTAGAAATATCACAGTCTGGCTTCAGATTTGCCCATGTACATATGAAGTTACTTCTAAGTTATGGATATTAAGCTTACTTACAATTGCCTATTAGGAAGGCCGTGGATACACTCTGCCGAAGTCATTCCAGCCTCTCTCTATCGAAAGCTCAAATTTATGATAGATGACAAAGTAGTCACCATCGGGGCTAAAGAAGAAATGATCGCCACTGCTTTCACTGAGGATATTTACATAGAGCCTAATAAAGATGCACTGAAGTTATCCTTCCAATCCTTGGAGTTCATTAATGTAATATTTATGGGAGAAGGATTGCCAATAGTTAAACCCCACTTGTCAAAGAGTACCCACTCAGGTTTAAAAATAATCATTGGCAAAGGTTCCCGTGCTAGAAATAGGCTTGGTAAGAATCTGCAAGGGATGGCCTTAGCCTTGCAGGTCACGACTCAAGCCAACAAAAGAGGCTTGGTATGCAAGGCTAATGCGCACTCAAGAAAGCAACAAGAGAAGAGGATCTATAACTAGAAGATGACATGATCATTGGGTTAAGAGGGGGAATCGAAGCTGACAATGTTCCTATCTCTCCATGAGATATTTCATTCAAGAGGACAAATTAATCTAAGCCAACCAGAAGAGCTAAACGCTAAAGATGTCTTGGTCATCTTAAATAAAGCACTAACAACCTTTATCTCCAAGATACTAAGCCATAAAATCCGTGTCTTTCCACTAGGACCTGATTTTGATGACAGGGTCATGTCAGAAGCCCCTGTACTTTTCCTATCCCTTTCATGTAACGTCAAGAAATGAAAACCTCCCTGCCCTTGCCTAAAGGCAGATAGGTGTCCTATGTAAAAGGGTTTTTATCAAACATTATCAATGAAATGACTTTTGCATTTATCATTCCATATTGTGTATCATTTTTTAACCTTCTGGTCTCCATTACTATTTTGCCTTCATTTTTATCCAAATCCCTTGGTTGTGTGTATGCCTTTTGCAATGTTTATTTTTTTACCCTTTCAGCCATCCTAACAACAGTGACATGGCTGTGTCTAATGGGTTGCTGAAGAATAATTTCGAAAATCAATTTGCACTAGTAAAGTTGATCCTGAAGAGGATTTCGAAGAGAGCTCTGTACCACCAGACCTCTTATGATTAGTTAAGCAAGAGGAGAAGCAGATCATGGCCAATAAAGACCCAACAAAAGTAATAAATCTGGGTACTCAAGAGGATCAAAAGGAGCTTAAAATCAAAACCTCAATAAAGTCAACAACTAGGACCAAGTTATAGAATTACTCTAGGAATATCGAGATGTATTCACTTAGTCATATCAAGACATGCCAGGACTGGACATTGATATAGTGGTCTACAAGCTTCCCATCAAGCCCAGATGTAAACTGATCCGGCAAAAGTTAAGGAGGATAAAGTTGGAAATGCTTCTCAAAATTAAAAAGGAAGTCAATAAGTAGTTTGATGCAAGGTTTATTGGAGTAGCCAAGTATCCAAAATGGGTTGCTAATGCAGTCTTAGTCACAAAGAAAGATGGTAAAGTATGAATGAATGTTGATTATCAAGACTTGAATTGAGCTAGTCTAAAGGATAACTTCCCGTTACCCTATATCGACACTTTGGTAGATAACATGGCCAAGAATTCACTTTTCTCTTTCATGGATAGGTTCTCTGCTCGTTAACCCCATCTTTCAACTCTTTTGCAAACAAAATCTGAGAGAATGGAATGAGGCATGTCAAGAAACCTTTGATAAAGTCAAACATTATATGTTGAGCCCACCAGTGTTAGGACCACCGGTGCCCAGTCGACCTTTAATCCTTTACTTGGCAGTCTTCGACAAGTTTATGGGTTGTGTATTAGGGCAGCATGATGAGTCAGGAAAAAAGGAACAAGTAGTCTATTACTTAAGCAAAATGTTCATGGAATACGAGTGCAATTACTCCACAGTAGAGAAGTTTTGTTGTGCTTTAGTGTGGACAGCCAAGAGACTCAGGCAGTAAATGATGTATCACACCACATGGTTGATTTGTAAGGCTTGATCTTATCAAGAATCTGTGCGATCCCTTCTCTTAAAGTCTTGATGGAACCAAAATTGAAAAAGCTGAATGGGTCAAGAATAGGTACGACCGACTCAACCTTATCGAGGAAAAATGCATGAAGACCATTTGCCATGGTCAAATTTATCAAAGATGCATGATCTGAGCCCATGACAAAAAGATGAGCCCATGATAATTTTACCCAAGTGAATTAGTATCGAAGAAGATCCTCCCAATTCACAAAGATGCACGGGGCAAGTGGACCCCTAATTAGGAAGAACCATGTGTCATGAAGCAAGCCTTCTCTAGAGGGGCCCTAATCTTGTCAAAAATGGACAGCAATGCCTTGCCCAACCTAGTCAACTCAGATTCTGTCAATAAATATTACATGTAGAGGGCAAAAATTTGAAAAAGCATCCTTAAAAATTAATAAGAAAACAACAAAAAAAAATAACAAAAAAAACAAAAAAAAAGGGAAAACAAAAAAAAGTAAAAAAAGGTCCAGATGAAAATCTGAAAAGGGCATCTGGGCAACCAACCCAACTACAATTGAAAATCCGCAAGGGCAACTTGAGAAGATCAATTTTAATGTCGCATAGACTGAGATCATTTATAGAACAAAGCAAAGCAATCCTAGGTATCTTCCAAAGATTAGCTCATACTAGTCACATTCATTATTCGAGAAAGATCCTAAAAAGCACCTAAAGAACATCCATGTCGTAATTGTTAGAGGCATCTTCTGCCCAAAAGATCATACTTCTTACCACCGAATCACTTGTTCTTAAAAAATACCAAGATGTATCTCTTTGTTGTCATGAATAGATATTGCCCTGCTTCTTTTAGCCCTTGTACAATTCACATTGCACTTATCATTTAACTGATAATGCTTGATAATCAACTGAAATATGCATCAGGAGATCTTGATATTACATTGAAAGGAAAAGAAAAAGCATAGGAAACTCTGCTCACGCTTGATCATCAAGATCATGTGATTTTCGCATCCAAACACCTGCTCGGCATGACAATACACCAAACCATTTCTTGCTTTCACAAGGCTTATCTCAAGAAAAACCATTTTAAGCTAAACAAAAATCAACCTATGCATTCTATCAAAATCTTATCAAAACTAGAGACATCAACCTAATCAGGCAAATAGTCTCTAAATTATTAACAATGCCTTCTAATTTTCAGAAAAATGATTAAACCTCTCGAATTGGGAAATGCAATAATCCAAATTCTTGAGAATAGATTTTTTATCATATCCTTAGTGAAGCTGAGATAACCTACAATCCCTAGCAAGAATAAGAAAATTCCCATCCATAGTTGCAACAAAGACAAATTGTCATCTCTATGAGAGTCTGAATGACCTGCAAGAAAAACTATGGCTATCTCCTATATTAGACTTCACATCATGCAATCATGATAGCATTCCACACCATGCATTCACATTACCATCACACATCATAATTTTTGCAATGTTACTTCAAGCTAGGTTCACCAAACCTCCGAGGATTCTGTGGTAAGAACTCTAAGCTTTGTAAACCAAGCGTTATTCAGGAGGCACCTATGAAGAAACCTTTTTAAGTCCACACAAGCTGGTGCAACAAACTTGTCTACAAATAACCGGATGCTAATCATACCCACTTTAAGCCCACAAGTCGGTGGCACCTTTTTATAAAGCCCATAAGTCAGCGGCATCTTTTTCAAAGCCCACAAGTCAGTGGCACATCTTTAAAGTCCACAAGTTAGTGCCACCCTTTTAAAAGCCCATAAGTTAGTGGCATCTCTTTTCAAAGCCCACAAGTTAGTGGCACCTTTTTTAAAGCCCACAAGTCAGTGCCACCCTCTTCAAAGCCCACAAGTCAGTGCCACCCTCTCCAAAGCCCATAAATTAGTGGCACTTCTTTTCAAAGAGCATAAGTTATTAGCACCCATTTTAAAGCCTATAAGTCAGTGGCACCCTCTTCATAGCCCATAAGTGAGTGGCACCCTTTTCAAAGCCCATAAGTTAATGGCACCTCTTTAAAGCCCATAAGTCAGTGGCATACTTTTTTAACGCCCACAAGTCAGTGGCACCTTTCTAAGAGCCTATAAGGTAGTAGAACCTTTTCCAAAAGCCCATAAGCCAGTGGCACCTTTTCAAGAGTCCATAAGTTAGTGGCACATTTTCCAAAAGCCCACAAGTCAATGCCACCCTTTTTAAAAGCCCACAAGTCAGTGGCACCTTTTTCAAAGCCCATAAGTTGTGGCACTTTTTTCAAAGCCCATAAGTCAATGGCACCTTTTTAAAAGCCCATAAGTTAGTGGCACTTCTTCAAAGCCCATAAGTCAGTGGCACCTTTTTCAAAGCCCACAAGTCAGGGGCATCTTTTCAATGCCCACAAGTCAGTGGTACCTTGTTTTAAAGTGCACAAGTCAGTGGCGCCCTTTTCAAAGCCCATAAGTCAGTGGCACCCTCTTCAAAGCCCATAAGTCAGTGGCATCTAAGTCAAAGCCCACACGAGTTGGTGGCACCTAGTCTGAGTTAAAGCCTGTAGAAACTGGCAGCACCCGAGTGAAAGCCCACACAAGCTACTGGCACCTAAGTCTGAGTCAAAGCCCACATGAGCTGGTGGTACCTAAGTCTAAGTCAAAGCCTGCACAAGTCAGTGGCACCCTTTCTAAAAGCCTATAAGTCAGTGGCACCCTTTTCAAAGCCCACAAGTCAGTGGCACTTTTTTAAAGCCCATAAGTTAGTGGCACCTCTCTTAAAGCTCATAAGCCAGTGGCACCTTTCTAAAAGCCTACAAGTTAGTGTCACACCTTTTTAAAGCCCACAAATCAGTGGCACCCTTTTTAAAACCCACAAGTCAGTGGTTTTAAAGCCCAAAGTCAGTGGCACCCTTTTCAAAGCCCATAAGTCAGTGGCACCTTTTTTAAAGCCCATACGTCAGTGGCACCTTTTCAAAGCCCATAAGTCAGTGGCTCTCTTTTCAAAGCCTACAAGTCAGTGGCACCCTTTTCAAAGCCTACAAGTTAGTGGCACCTCTTTTCAAAGCCCATAAGTTAGTGGCACCCTCTTCAAAGCCCATAATGTTCATTGTATCTATACAACTAAGCTTTTTTTGGACCTAATGTATCGATACATTCTACAATGTATCAATACATACTAGCCATTTTCCACGATCTGGGCATTTTTTAATTGTCCACCAATTATCCAAAACTCAATTTTAACTGGTTTCTTTACATTAGAAAAGATCAAAACCTATATCAAATTATGAATTTAGACTTTTAAATTAATGAAAACATTTTTTTGAAGTCTAAATTAGATCAAAAGGGTTAATGTCACATGATCACCCCATTCTTCCATAGTTTATTGACCAAGATCACCATCAGCCACCTTATTTGCTGGAAAATCATTTTAGCGTTTAAACCAGCCATCCTATGTCCATCACATTGGCAGCAAGTTGCTCCCTACAGCCATTCTATAGCCACCAAGCTAACATCACTTTGTCCCCTTTGAGAAATGACCAAGAACACCTCTAAATTGGCTCTAAAATGCTGGTATAAATAGACCACTTATATCTCAACTAAAAAAGGTTAGATTCTAGCTCATTTTTAGCTTCCAAAACACATTCATACACTAAAATAACTAGAATCCCATATCTCTTCACTCACCACCCAAAAATAACCCTAAAACATTTATTCCTAACCATTACGCATTTTAAAAATCAGCTCATCCATACCAGAACCAAAACCTCATTGTTTCTCTCACTTTTTTGCTTATTAACAACAAGGAAAATAGGGAAATTCAAGCTATCTCTGATACTTCAACTATTTGGCCAAAATTGAAGTTTTGTTGGTATAACTTCTTACTTTATAACTTTTATTTTTTGTTTTCTAGCATCTTCATCATTTTAGTGAGCTCTCCATGTTTCCATCACCCTTTTAGGATTCTCATGCATTATTATGGCCTTTGGTTATGGTAGTTTAGGATTTAGATGCCTTAATGCCCCTTTGATGTGCAAAATGCCTTATTTCATCCTCATTATTTTGATAGCTCTTGCTCATGCATTTTATGCCATATCCATGCATCTTGTTATGATTAATCCATGTATGAATCATTAGCCTAACATATTTCAAGCATATTTACACATTAGCTTGCATTTTGTCATAATCATTATCATTTTCAGCTTCCATAACATTTTCTTGTCGAAGTGCATAACACTCTCTTTGTCAAGACCATTGGTAAAGTTTGCACCCCCGTTTCTGTTTTGTGCCATCCCCTTGTATGTTCATTATCTTCTCCTTATCTAGATGCATGTTTAATGGCTATCAAAAACAGATTTTCAAAACCTCCCTAAGCCAAGCATGTTAACCTCAACCAATGAGGATTAACATGAACTTAGCATTCTCTTTAAAGTTAGCAAAATATATTAGGGAAAATTAAGTTTCCAGATCTAGAATCCTGGTTAAACGAGCGCAAATCTTCTAATTTTGCAATCAAAATGGCCTTACACTTGATCCCAAAATGTTTGTGTCTTGTTCTGAGTGGAAACCTTGAATGGTATGATTAATGGGTTATTTCATCATCCCAAAATACTCTTGGGCTGTGCAAGTGAGTTCATGATGCTCATGCCACTCTTTCCCTTCAGTCATGGACATTTAAATGTTGATGACTTGAGTTTGGACCCATAAACATAAAGAAAATAAGAAATATCCTTTGCTTTACTTTGTCCTATGTTGGTAGCAGCACTATCACAAATTGAAAAATTACTTAATATCGTAAATGATTTTTCATGAATTTAATATTTTTCACTAAAAGTGTGCCAAAATATCTTTAAAACAAGGTCTTATTCATCCCCAGATCCATCCAGATGAAAGAGTTATGATTTTTCAAACCTAGACTATCCAAAATCCTTGGAGTAAACAAAGTGCCATTTGGTTGGGCCCTTTAAGCCCACTAAAGAGGTTTTTCCAAATCCATCCAACATTTTTCCTAAAACATTTGTGAAATTCCCTTTCTAGAAAGGTATGATTTGTAATTTTTTGATACCAAATGAGTTCAAAATGATTTTTCAAATTTTGACATACTTTGTTCCTTGTATGCTCTGCCAACAGCAAAATTAATCCGAACATGAATATTTATTCCCCTAGAAGGTGATTTTTTGGGATATCCAGAATATTTTTAGGTTGACCCTCATCGAGTTACTTTTCTAACGATATCCTATTTAGAATAAATTTAGTAAATTTAGAATAAATTTACCTTTCTAGGTTGACCCTCATCAAGTTACCTTCAAACCAATTTAGAATAAATTCAGGAAGTCGGATAGCATGATGCTATTCCCTGTTTTTAGTTATGGTCAAAATTGAGTTGTTCTCCTGAATTTCATCTCGAGACATTCGAATGCCTCTGTATCACCCTGATCAACCTCGAGAACATGCATTGACCTCCCATAGGCTTATATCAAGGCACGAACATATTTTACATCTTTACCATCCTTATTCACAATAATTTCTCTATGCTCACCCATCTTCTAAATCACAAGGTTTTGTCAACTTAATTTTTCCAACTCGACTTCTTTTAAAGAAGTGTCAGATATATCACTTTTAGGGATACTCAAACCCTGATCTTTTGAGAGGATACTCTAACCTTGCTTTTGAAAATTGTCAAGATTTAAAAATCTTCCTTTGTCAAAAATTATTTGCCATCCATGGGGATACTCCAACCCCGACTTTCAACTACAATTAAATTTTTCTCCTTTTCGAACTTCCATGAATATGTCAAATAAACCTTGTTTAATTAAGAAACCCAGATGCATCTAAAAAGTTGTTAATTCGGCTATTCCTAGATAATCTATTTCAATTGAGAGATAAATTCCAATAGTCCATTCCTTTTCTTTATCATTGCATTGAATGATCCATGTTGTGTTACTTCATTTCTTGTTTTACTAACATGATTTCTTTGTGATGATTATTTGCATTCATGTTTTCTAATCATTTCAAATAAAACTAAAGTACTATTCTGCGTGGGTATCACTCTAGTGCCCAAAGTGGAATATTTCATTTTTCATAGTAAAATCCAGAGGTCACTTTTATTAAAAATCTCTATATCCCCTATCTCTCTGAGGCGTATGTGAGATTAAATTTTTTTCATCAAAACCTGGATTTGTATTTCTATAAAATTCATGCATTAAAAGAGGGTTATATCAAAATAATGATGAGGTAAGATTGAAAGAATCAAAACTAATATAAGACATAGCTAGTAAGGTATTGATTTAGGGCATCAAGAAGAGGTTCATCACAAAAAGAATAGAGATTAGTACAAGTATCCAAGTTTGTCTCATTTCATGGATGAATGTGAATCATAAGGAAAATGGTGGAAAGAAAAGCTTTTCTTGCAAATCCAAAGCATCAATATTGCATATCTCAATGTGGAGAATGTGATTGTAGTGCCAATAACGAAAAGAATAGAGACTAAAATGAGTATCCAAGTTTGTCTCATTTCACAGTTGAACTTTAATTGTAAGGAAAATGGCAGAATCAAACGTTTTCTTTCCATACCAAAGCATCAATATCATGTATCCTAATGAGGAGAACATGATTGCAGTGCCCAATAACAAAGAAAATGGAGATTATTAAGAGTATCCAAGATTGTCTTATTTCACGGATGAACATTAATTATAAGGAAAATGGCGTCAAGAAAAGCTTTCTAGCAAATCCAAAGCATTAATATCATGTATCCCAATATGGAGAATATGATTATAGAGCCCATAGCAAAAAGAATGGAGATTATTACAAGTATCTAGGTTTGTCTCATTTCGCAGATGAACTTTAATTATAAGGAAAATGGTGGAAAGAAAAGCTTTTCTTACCAAACCAAAGTATCAATATCATGTATCCCAATGTGGAGAACTAGTGACCAATCACAAAAAGAACAAAGATTATTATGAGAATCCAAGTTTGACTCATTTGATGGACAAACTTTAATTATAAGGAAAATGGTGAAAGGAAAAGCTTTTCTTACTAAATCAAAGCATCAGTATCATGTACCCTAATGAGGTGAACATGATTGTAATGCCCAATGACAAAAGCAATGGAGATTATTACAAGTATCCAAGTTTGTCTTATTTTACGGATGACCATTAATTGTAAAGAAAATGGTGGAATGAAAAGCTTTTCTTGCAAATCCAAAGCATCAATGTTGTGTATCCCAAATGGAGAACATGATTGTAGTGCCCAATCACAAAAAAAATGTAGATTATTACGATAATCCAAGTTTGACTTATTTGATGGATAAACTTTAATTATAAGGAAAATGTTGTAAAGAAAAGCTTTTCTTACAAATCCAAAGCATCAGTATCGTGTAAACCAATAAAGAGAACATGATTGCAGTGCCCATAACAAAAAGAATAGAGATTATTACATGTATCCAAGTTTGCCTTATTTCATGAATGAACTTTAATAATAAGGAAAATGGCAGAAGGAAAAGCTTTTCTTGACAAATCAAAGCATCAATATCATCTATCCCAATGAGGTGAACATAAGTTTGGTGCCCAATAAAAAAAAGAATGGATATTATTATGAGTATCCAGGTTTATCTCATTTCATGGTTGAACATCAGTTACAAGGAAAATGGTGGAATAAAAAGCTTCTCATGTTACCCCAAAGTGGAGAACATGATTGTAGTGCCACTAACAAAAAGAATAGAGATTATTATGAGAATCAAAGTTTCACTCATTTCATGGATGAACTTTGATTATAAGGAAAATGGCGGAAAGAAAAGCTTTTCTTGGAAATCCAAAGCATCGATATCGTGCATCCCAATGTGGAGAACATGATTGTAGTGTCTAATCACAAAAAGAATGCAGATTATTATGAGAATCCAAGTTTGACTCATTTGATGGACAAACAATAAATATAAGGAAAATGGTGGAAAGAAAAGCTTTTCTTGCCAAATCAAAGCATCAATATTGTGTATCCCAATGAGGTGAACATGATTATAGTGCCCAATAACAAAAAGAATGGAGATTATTACAAGTATCTAAGTTTGTCTTATTTCATGGATGAACTTTGATTATAAGGAAAGTGGTGCAAAAAAAAAACATTCTCATGCCAAACCAAAGCATCAATATCGTGTATCCCAATAAGGAGACATGATTATAGTGCCCAATTATAAAAAAAAAGTGGAGAATAGTATGAGTATCCAAGTTTGTCTTATTTCATGAATGAGCATTAATTATAAGGAAAATGATGGAAAAAAAGCTTTTCTTGCAGATCCTAAGCGTTAATATCATGTATCCGAATTTGGAGAACATGATCGTAGTGCCCAATCACAAAAAGAATGGAGATTATTATGAGAATCCAAATTTGACTCATTTGATGGACAAACTTTAATTATAAGGAAAATAACGAAAAGAAAACCTTTTCTTGCCAAACCAAACAATCAATATCATGTATCCCAGTATGGAGAAATTGAATATGGTGCCCAATAACGAAACAAATAGAGATTATTACGAGTATCCAAGTTTGTCTCATTTCATGGAGAAACATTAATTATAAGGAAAATGGTGAAAAGAAAAGCTTTTCTTGCAAATCCAAAACACCAATATCGTGTATCCCAATGTGGAGGACATAATTGTAGTGTCAATAACAAAACAAATGGATATTATTATAAGAATCAAAGTTTCACTGATTTCACATGTGAACTTCGATCATAAGAAAAGTGCTGGAAAGAAAAGATTTTCTTGCAAATCCAAAGCATCAATATCGCATATCTAGCATGGAGAACATAATTGTAGTGCCCAATCACAAAAAGAATATCGATTGTTATGAGAATCCAAGTTTGACTCATTTGATGGACAAACTTTAATTATAAGGAAAATGGTGGAAAAAAAAGCTTTTCTTGCCAAATCAAAGCATCAATATTGTGTATCCTAATGAGGAGAACATGATTATGGTGCCCAATAACAAAAAAAATAGAGACTATTATGAGTATCCAAGTTTGTCTCATTTCATGGATGAACATTAATTATAAGGAAAATGGCGAAAAGAAAAGCTTCCCTTGCAAATCTAAAACATCAATATTGTGTATCCCAATATGGAGAACATGATTGTAGTGCCAATAACAAAAAGAATAGAGATTAGAATGAGTATCCAAGTTTGTCTCATTTCATAGATAAAGTTTAATTATAAAGAAAATGGTGGAAAGAAAACCGTTTATTTCCAAACCAAAGCATAAATATCCTATATCCTAATGAGGAGAACATCATTGCAGTGCCTAATAGCAAAAAAAAAAAAGAATGGAGATTATTATGAGTATCCAAGATTGTCTAATTTCACGGATAAAGATTAATTATAAGGAAAATGGTGGAAAAGAAACCGTTTATTTCCAAACCAAAGTATCGATATAGTGTAACCCAATGAGGAGAACATCATTGTAGTGCCCAATAACAAAAAAATGGAGATTATTAAGAGTTTCCAAGTTTGTCTCATTTCACGAATGAACATTAATTATAAGGAAAATGGTGGAAAGAAAAGCTTTTCTTACAAATACAAAGCATCAATATCATGTATCCCAAGGTGGAGAACATGATTCTAGTGCCCAATCACAAAAGAATGAAGATTTTTACTAGTATCCAAGTTTGACACATATCGTGGACGGACTTTGATTGTAAGGAAAATGGTGGAAAGTAAACCTTCCAAACTAAAGCATCAATATCGTGTATCCCAATGAGAATAACATGATTGTAGTGCCCATTAACAAAAAAAATGGAGACTATTACAAGTATCCAAGATTATCTCATTTCACGGATGAACATTAATTATAAGGAAAATGGTGGAAAAAAAAAGCTTTTCTAGCAAATCCAAAGCACGAATATCAAGTATCCCAATGAGGCAAGCGTGATTGCAGTGCCCATAACAAAATGAATGGAGATTATTATGAGTATCCAGGTTTGTCTCATTTCACGGATGAACTTTAATTATAAGGAAAATGGAGGAAAGAAAAGCTTTTCTTGCCAAACCAAAGCATCAATATCGTGTATCCCAATAAGGTGAACATGATTTTGGTGACCAATAACAAAAAGAATGGAGATTACTATGAGTATCCAAGTTTGTCTTATTCACGG
>JBBYHK010472366.1:0-19806 GCA_038382065.1 Adansonia grandidieri | reverse complement strand
AAATTTAATTATAAAATATGTAAATATTAATATAAAAATAACTTTTTAATATTATGAACAATAATTTGTACTTAAATCAGTCAACCAAGACAAATTCGGCCCTGAGCTTAGAATTCAAAAATTTTTTGGGCCATTGATAGGCCCATGAACTGAACCGATATTTTTTTGGGCCGCCAAATTCGTGTCTAGGTTTAGAATTCAAAATTACGTAAAAGTGATTACATTTAACATAAAATAAAAAAATAATGCAAAATATACTTGAATCCAAACCCGACCTGAACTTGAATCCGAACCTGAATTACCCCGAACCCAAATCAAACCGAACTTGAAAAAACTTGAACACGAAATGATCCGTCTCGAACCCGCCCAATTGCCACCTCTACTTGTCCCTATCTACCTCTCTAATTATATAGTATTATTCTAACAAAAATTTTGTAATAATTAAGTGTAATTATGACATATATGCGGGATAGATTTTGTAATTTCACTCTAACAGAAGTTGCAATGAATCATAAAAGGCTATCACTCGTCAATAATGATCATTTCGCCGGAAATGCTAGTCTTCGCCAAATAAATACTTTCTTTTGCTTTCCTTTCTCAGTGAGTTTTGTACTGCTGATAAGCTTTAAATCGGGGGATGTTTCCTCGACCGCATCGGAGATGCATGCCACCATTCCTTCGGTTTTCCATTTGGGGGTGCAGGATTTAGTAGGCAACTGGATGCGATGGTGGAGATTGAAATTATATTTTAGTCCCATTTTATAAATAATATTTATTTCTTATTATTTAACTTTTATTTAATAGTTTTAAATTATTGTTTATTAAATATAATAAATAAATTTATATAATTATATAATATTAGTTAATTAATTAAATTGTTTTAATAAATATATATAAAAAATTATACGCAATGAAATTTAGATATTAAACAATATTAATATATATAATTTATCAATAAACTCTTAAAATTATATCTTTAATGGTTATTTTTATTATTATCTCATCGTCACTAGAGTTGGCAAAGCAACTCCAAACTCAAAGGCCTCAAGCTAATCCAAGACCAAATTCAATCTAATCCACGACCTAATTTGATCCGAATTGACTTAAAAAGTCGAAGGCTAGAAAGTGAAAAAAATTCAAACGCTAACAGATCCGAATTTGAGAAAATGCAATCTTAAAAAATTTGAACATCGAAAAAGCTCAAAACTAACATGACCCAAATCTTGTAAAAGCTTCAATCTTCTATGATTCAAATCTAAAAATGATCCAACGTAAAACCCACTAAAAATGAATTTATAACCGAAAAAACTTAGACTACAATTATATGATTCTATTTAAAATATAATAAATAAATGATATTTTTCCTAAAGAAAAATATTTAATTTATGAAAATATATTTTTAATTATTATACAATTATATTAATAGTGTATTATCAATAAAAGTAATTAACAGTGAATGTTAAATTAGTAAAATAGCAAATAATATTATTAATTTAACATTTGATTTTAGTATAGAAATAATGTACAAATATTATTATACTTATACAGTATTTAATAGTTAATTTTAATACAATAATAATATAAATATTGAAATATAATTTCAATAAATGATTGAATAGTATATTACAAAATAAGAGATTTTTAAGGAAGAATAAGTTGATGTTAAAAGAAGGACCTCTCTACTTTAATTTAATTGTATCATGGACTACTATCATTCCTAATTTAACAATTTTAATGATAAATATCGTCCCCAAAACTTTTTAAAAATATAGTTTTAGAGGATAACTATTAAAGATTTTTTTTGTTTTAAAAACTTTTGAAGATAGTTTTTGTCTTTTGAAGACAATTGTTTATAATATTTGATTTTTCTAAATTTTGTATTAGTGCTATAGCTAACACCTAACTTCAAAAAAAAAAAAAAAAGCTTTGAGTTTCAAAATTTTAAGTCTTGCCACATGAGCGAACATGAATGAATGGATGGCACAAATTAATTCCAATGTTGGATCTTAATCTTCTTAAGTTGGGGCTGGGCTCCCGTTCATTATTTTTTTATCTATTTTTTAATATATTTATTAACACCATTCATATCTATAGAACTCATTTATGAATTATTAAAGTTAAAAAAAGTCAAAGTTATAGATGATTATTAAAGTTATATTAGATAATAATGGATGAAAAAATAATGGAGTGATTAAAGTTGATTTCATAGCCCATTTTTGGCGTGAGAGTGACTAACTACTCCATCTGCATTTGGTATATGACATTTGGCAATTGACATCACCTTTACTTATGGTCGGCCATCTGGAAGGACTGCCAAAAGGTTACCGTGGTAATGGCCCATGCATGCGTTTCGCAAAGTGAGCAAAGTGCAAGGATGATTCAAGTCCAAATTGATGCCCCTTGGAAAAGCCGTAAATGACCATAAATCAATCTAGCTAACACGTTGGACTTGGAAACCTCGTTCTTTCAACCAATAAAACCGAGCTAGCAAATGATCAATTAAATTTGTCCAAGCCAGCTTGTTTTGTTCTTATTTTTTTTATTTAAATTTGAATTGAGTTCGAACTAGTTTGATAATTCATTTTATTATTTAAAAATTAAAAAAAATATTTTTATGTTGATAATTAAATTTTTATAATTAAGTTTCAATAAAAAATTTATTATTGAATTATAATTAGAACCACATCGAATTAATTTGAATTACTAAATCATTGTCAAAGGTCAACCTTTTGATAGATCTAAGACTTACTAGTAGGTGCTTTGACCCCTATGTGTAAGATTAAATTAAGAACGTACTGATAGCCATTATTGATTAAGAACACGACCTTGCTTTAAGTACACGAAGACGAACACCGCGTATAAATCTTCTAGTTTATTTCCTTTTCTGATAATATTATCTTATGATGGTGCACAGGTAATTTATATAGACTAGACTAGAAAACTAATTAGGGTTGTATGTTGCCATCAAGGAGTCTGCATTAGTGTTATTGGTACCGTATCGGTCGGTACGTATCGGTTTCAACATATAATAGTATCGGTGATAGTTAGTTTCGTTTCGATCTTAGTTTTGATTTGTATCGACCATACCGGTAAGTACCGACCTGTTTTGGTGGTACCAGCCAAAAATACCTATACCGATCGGTACATAATATAAGCTTATAAAAAAAAGTTAAACCAACATTGATCTTAAATCTGATAAATATTATACATAATTACTTATAAATTTGATGAATATCAGAGATACTTATTCATAAATTTAATGATCATTAAAAAATTTCAGCTTTACTACTTAATTGATATTGATTTTCTTATATTTGATGAAGTTTTTTTTAGAACATTATATATAATTCATGAATATTTAATATATACAATTTATTTAATCTCATTTATTTCATATTTGAAAATATTTTTCATATATATAAATTAAAAATATTCAAATTCTGATAAACCTAAAACAGTACACTGAAACATACTAGTACTGGTATGTACATATACCAGAACAAAAATGGTACGCCCACCGGTACGATACTAACTACCTTGGTATGTACTCTAATTAGTGATTGTAGTAAGAGTTTAACTCTTATCACTAGAGTTTTAACTTGAATAAGATTTACTAGATAATATCACCTCAATATTAATTAAAACATTGGTCTACTTAATTATCATGTGGGCCACATAAAGTCTAACATTCTTTCACTTGGCCCATACGATAAACCAAGAACTTAAATAGGTGATAATTAAATCCAAAACTTTAATATGGCCTCTAGCCCAAATCTTACTCAATTAAAGATTCATATGGCACGAATCATGGTGGTAGCATTCTAAAATGAATAATTTCCTTCCATGTATTACAATGCATGATCATCTTTAAAAAAGGCACTTTAGGAGATAATACTTTATGAATGAATTTTCTGTAATCATTCAAGGTCCACTCGACATGTAAACTTTATATGCACAACTGAAACATGTCCATAAACTCTGAGAATGTGAAATTAATAAAATCAAAAAAGCCAAAATACATCTTGGTAGAATTTAACTAGCCTATATGATCCTTATGAATTTTAAACTATTTTGTCAACAATGCTTAGTCATGGGATTCGCTATCATTAAATCTATACTGATATGTTGGATATGCACTTGTTGCTTCTTTATAGTGTCTCTAACAACAAGCTACTTTATATCTATTCGCTTGCTTCGACTCCCATATTTATCATTCTAAGAAAAGTATACTGCATAAGAGTTGTCACAGTAGATCTTTAACGGCCTTGCTGACAACTCTCAAACTAAAGATAAAATATCTCAACCTTATTGCTTGTGATCTAACTTTATAACATAATTCCTTTGGCAGCTTTCATAGTCTAAGGTTAGGATTACTTTAATATCTACTAAGCACTTTTACTATAAATCTTATGTCAAGTTTCATGTAAACTTGATCATATATATGGTTCCCAATACTATATGCATATGTAATGCCTTTCATATGTTCTTTTTCCAAATTATTTAGAGATATTGACTTAAATTGGAATATCCCCTTTACAATTTACGTCATTATAGGTAAATAGCTTTGCATCCTAATTCTTCCTAAAAGTATCTTGCTTAGGCTTCTTGAGATAGACTTAATGTCTTTTCAAACCTATCTCTATGAATCTTTATGCTAATGATATATGAAGCATCATCTGAATCCTTCATATTAAACTATTGTGTCATGTAGCAAAACCAAATCACTTCTTGCAATGAGAACATCACCAACATATAGAACTAAAATAATGAGTTTACTCCCACTAACTTTAAGGTATAAATAATGATCATTAATGATTTTATTAAAACTATATGATGTCCCAACATTGTTAAACATTACATACCATTAGTGCGATGCTTGTTTTAGTCTATATATTGATATTTCAAAGAAACCTTCATGTAGAATCATGATAGCTCTTCTTAAGATCCCTATTCAAGTAAGTTATTTTCACCACCATTTATGTAACTCTCAATCAATTGCAATGAGAACATCACCAACATATAGAACTAAAATAATGAGTTTACTCCCACTAACTTTAAGGTATAAATAATGATCATTAATGATTTTATTAAAACTATATGATGTCCCAACATTGTTAAACATTACATACCATTAGTGCGATGCTTGTTTTAGTCTATATATTGATATTTCAAAGAAACCTTCATGTAGAATCATGATAGCTCTTCTTAAGATCCCTATTTAAGTAAGTTATTTTCACCACCATTTATGTAACTCTCAATCAAAATGAGCTACAAAAGCTGTGATATTTCTTAATGAAACTTTCTTTAAAAAATTAGAAAACAAGTTCCATGGTAATAATACCTCCTCTGAGTGAAACCTTTGACGACTAGTCTAACCTTAAACCGTTTAACATTACCAAATGGTAATTTAATGAGTTACTAGACTGGATCATTAGCCGTTGATTTCATCTCTTTTATCATAGCTTTATGCCAAAGTGTGAAAATTTCACTATTCATGGCTAGTGAAAACGAGATTATCTTTATGTCCAATATCAAAATTAGACTTTTATACGTATACAACCAAGTCATAGAAATGGCTAGTTTCTTACCCATTAGATCTCTTAATTCTATAATCATTTGTACATTTTGTATATTTTTAGTCAGTGAGATTAATGATCTATTGTAAAGGTTGTACTCGATTTGATTGCTCTCTAGTTAATTCTGTATGTTTGTTTTAAGAAACAATTAAGTCCTTTACAAAAGATCAGTCTAAATAAATTTATTCCTCAATATCAACTGTATGAGGAAAGTCACTACCACTGGTATCGTGATCCATAAGAAACTTAGCATTTCCAGCTCCAATAGTTCTAGTTTAATATAATAGACATTTAAAACTTGTACCCCTTTAAGTTAATTGCATAGCCTATAACTACTAACTGCTCTTGGATCCAGTTTTCTTATGTATGGGTTATAAGCTTTCACTTTAATTGGACTACCCAAGTTCATAAATGTCTTAAGTTGGATTCCAACTATTCCATAATTTTAAAAAAGTTTCAAAAAATAATTTAGTTAGAACTTTAATAAAGACATCAATGTAGTTTTAATGCATCAACCCAAAAATTTAGGGAAAAGTGTATGATCTCTAAATATTAAAATGCTTTCTTTAGCTCCATTTTGTGGACTTATTAGTTTTTTTTTTCCTTAATGCTACCAACTTAAGTGTCAAACTCAAAAGTTTCAAGAACTCCATTATTGTCAATTCTTCTAATTTTTTATAAGAAGACATGACACAATCTTTATACCATAAGTTTGAAGGACTTTCTTATAAATAGCACATATTTTACAGCAAGAAATCAAACGACTAGTGAATAAACTATTCTCACAATTAGGATCCAAGTTAATGATGAAAAATCCAATAGAATAATTTTCCTTTGAAATTTCAACAATAAAATTTAAAAATTTAAATTCAAAACTCTTTTTACCTAAGAAAATTTCTAAAATGAAAGATAAAACCCCTTCTAAGGTTTAGAACAAATCTTGATTTCAAAAGTAATCCTAATAGTCCTTAGTAATTTCTATAGTAGATGTTCCTTCCACTTTCCTTTGGTTTCTTTAACTTTATAAAACCTTAGATGGTTATAGAAATATAATTCATTGAACATAAGTCTAACCACCATGTATTATGAGGAACATCACTAAAAGAGATTCATATAAAAATGTGTTTATCTTTATTTACGAGCCTCTTTTTATACCTTAGCAATCCTTCCTTTTATGTCTGAGTTAAAACAAAATAAAGGAAAAAAGTTAAACACCAAAGTGATAAGAAATTTACTTGAAAAACTCAATTTTGAAGAGTTAAGTCGAGCAACAATGTCTCTCAAATCCCATAATGTGCTCATGCACAACTTTTGGAATTGTTTCACTTTATTCCTGAAAGCTTCCTCATCAAGGTAACAGCCAAAACCTTATCAGATTTAACAATCCGATCTTTAGTGGCTTTACAATAATCCTTGACCTTATCACAAATAGGATAAAATCCGAAATTGAATTACTAATATAGGATTTGATGTACATCATCTTAAATAATTAGATTGCTCCCACTATAAATTAAAATCTTTTTTTTTTCATACACTTTATTCATTGAGGACAAGTTGTCCACCCCAAATGGTAAATCAAGGTCCTTACACCCAAAATAGCATAATTAACTTTTTCATTAGAGTAATTTTTCATCACCGGATAACATTTAATTCTAGTAGCCTTATTAACCATAATAATAGAAATTGCTACAAAATGCAAGGAACTATACTTTAATTGAATATAATACTTTATATTCAAATGTAAATCAAACCTTCTTATAGGTAGAAGTTCATCATGCATATAAATTTATACAGCTTTAATGATAAAACAATAATTGTAAAACACCAAAATTAAATAATCTCTACCTGTGAGACTAGAAAAATTTAGCTTTAATGTTATATTTTTTTATCCTTTAACTATTTTACAAAATTAATTATTTCCTTGTGAGGCAAAATAACAAATTTCATAGTTTAACACTTTATGGATGTCATTTGCCTTTACGTAATTTTTAAATCACTACTATTTTATCTAAATCAATTAACCCAAGATGTTGTGGCTACTCTTAAGTTAATAATTTATAACTTAATAATAATATTCGGCATATATACATAAAACTTATTGTATATCACAAATAACTCTTTATCGATATCATTTTTCTTATGTAGTTATTTAAAGGAAACTTTATTTTAAATAGCTACTAACTGTCATCTAAATCAATCAATTTAAGATGCGGTGGCTAATCTTAAGCTAGTGCTTTAGAACTTTAATAATGATATCCTTAATACATGCAAAATTCTTTACTACATATTAATAATTACAGCGAAATATAATATGAAGTCATGTTAACTTATTGCAATTATAGCATAAATAATTACATATTAACGTCATTCTCTGTGTGTAGTTATTTAAAGAAAACTTTATTTTAAATAACTACTAATTTAACTAAATCAATTAGATGCTATGGTTGTTCCTGAGCTATTGATTTAGATTCTTTATAATGATATAATATATGTATACCATAAATAATTGCATATATGATTTAATAATTTAAATATATATATCAAATAAATTCATAGCATAAAACTTTATTGATATCATTTACCATATGTGGTTATTTAAATAAAATTTTTTTATTTTAAATAACCATCAATTTATCTAAATCATTTAATTTAAAATGCTATGACTAATACCAAGCAAATAATTTAGATTCTTAACAATGATATCATCCTTTATGTAGTAAAAAATTTACATACAACAATGGATCTTCAAATTCTCATGTACAACACACTTCAAAATCATGACTAATTTACATATTCTATGACATCGTCACTTTTGATCACATAAAATATGCATGACTCATAATCTATTTATTTCATGGTATATGGACATGCATGTTACAATCAAAACTGAAATACCAAAATTAGTAAAATAATTTTTTATTAAACAAATTAAGTTATAGACTTAACTTTAGGATGAGATTACATAAATATTGGCCAATTTATAAAGAGAGTATATATTGCCAATAAAATCTCAACATACCAAAATATTTTATCGCAAAATAAGATATCAAAATATATGCATAAAATATATTTAAATATTTAATCATTCATATAAATATTTTATGCAAGTAAAATTTTCAAAAATCATGCATAAATATTAAATAAAAATATTTTATTCCATTATAATATTCAAAAAAATTATAAATAAATTCAACATGAAATAATTGATCAAATTAAAGAAACAAAAGTCAACAAGCTCGGGACATGTTTGACTGTTTTATACACGCTATCCTATGCATGTAAGTTTTACTAGGCATCTTGCCCACCTGTTTTACTTCCATTAGTCAAGTGTCTTGACCAGACTGGAAATGAATTTTACTCGCAAGGTTCTGTTTTACAATTGCTTATGGTTTTACTTCATTTAATGCCATCAATAGCAACCATACTAAAAGAATATGTTTAAAAGTCACGATCACAATATCATGTTTTTCTTCCATTTTTTTTATATTTTTTTTCTCTTGGATAGAAAAACCCCTTAAGTAATTCATTATATCTTTTGAATGCCTTATACCCTTAACATAAAGCAAAGGTTTCCTATGTGTAAACTTTTCATTGTTTTCTCTGTTTTTAGACTCCTGTCAGATCATGATTTAAGATCATATACATTAAATTCATGTTTATGATTTAAGATAAAATAATTTTAAAACTCATGGTCATAGTAGGCCCAATTTTAAGACTTTGGTTTTTAATTCGAAAACATATTACTAATATATCACAAACAATTACCCACTAGGTACATATTTAATAAGTACGTTTTTATAAGTTGAACAACATAGCCAAAGATCCTAGATCTAATGTCACATGTAAGATTTAATTAAGAACGTATCTCTAGCTATTCTTAATCAAGAACGCAACCTCGCTCAAAGTACACAAAGATGAACACCTCGTATAAGCCTTCTAATCTATTTTCTTGTCTAATAAAATTACCTTATGATAGTGTAGAGGTAATTTATATTGATTAAACTAAGGACCTATACTAGAAAACTTATTAGAGTTATATCCTACCATTAAGGAGTCTATATTCTAATTAGTAATTATGTAAGAGTTTAACTCTTATCACTAGAGCTTTAACTTGAATAGGATTTATTAGATAATATCACCTCAACATTAATTAAAATATCGGTCTACTTAATTATCATATGAGCCATATAAAGTCTAACACTATGACCAAATACTATATATGTTTCCTAGTATCCTCGCGACTAGCTATATGCAATACTCCATAACCTATGCAGTTACTTGCATTCATGATTTGAAATTTATTTGATTTTAACATTATTATTTTATACATGACATTTATGACATGTTCATTTGATTATTATAAGAATTTGTTAATATTATTAATTATATCATAATTGTATATATGACAATCATATAATCTTGCTTTAATAGCTAGTAGCAAAATATAATTTTTTATTTTTGTTTTATTGATTTCTTTCCTAGAGAGCTTTTTTAACCAATGGCAAATATGTGATAATTGAAAGAGTGAATAACCATCAAATGAAAAGCTGCTTGCTTGTTTAGATATTAGAGAATTGTAATCATGGCTAACTCCTTTTAAAATATTTAAAATTTCATTTTAATCCCAAAATTAAGCTAAGAATAATAGATAATATGTATGGTATATTTCTCTTTGATTATAGTATACAAGATACCTACAAGGAATTAGTTTAATTAGTAATGGAATGAGCTTTTTTTCTCATCCATCTAGGTTCAATTTTTATGGGAAATACTTTGATAATAAAATTCTAGATACTCACAGGCAATATGAGAAATTACATTTTTAAGATTGCTCAAAAAAGGACCAAATCGGTATGAGAGAGTGCATTTTTAAGATTGTTCAAAAGAGGACCAAATCGGTATGAGAAAGTGCATTTTTAAGATTGCTTAAGAAAAGTAAAGATTCTAATGTAAATAATTTACATAACAAATTGTGAGATTTAAAATAATGAACTTATAGAATCGATTAAAATGAATGGTTTGATTTACTGATCAAGAACAAGATCACAGAATAGAAATTATTCAATTTCCATAGTCTAGATCTTTTTTTTTTTTTTTGTTGCAGAGTATGTTTCTTATGAGAATATTGCTTAGAGAAACTTATTCCTCTTTTTGTTTGCTTTGGATAAATGGTGTCTCAACTTCCTTCTGGATGTTCTTATGTCTATTTTATTATTTGCCAAAGGATAACTTTTAATCCTTTTTGATCAATTAATTAAAAAGACAATCAACTAGCAAATCCAAGGATTGTATATACATGGTAGCTGTCGATTTAGTGATGTTTGTGTATTCTGAAAATTCAGATATTTGATAAACATAATCAATTCAAGAAGAGGACCAAGTAATCAAATGCATTAATGGGCAAACCTTGCGATTAGACACATTGATGGTGGGAGCAATTTGGGCTGTCTGTTGCACTGTTTTGGCCCATTAATAGAGGTATATAGATGCTATCATAGGCTACCTCCAGCTTAGAAAGTGATTGCATGGTTATGCCTCTTGGTACTTGGGAAGATGACAAGTAATTCAAGCTATAAGGTGCGCAACATCAATTGATGCGCTAACCTTGCTCATGGCCCATTATTTTTTGTGTTTTAATTACATTAAAACTCTTCTAAAATAGTTGGAGGATAGAGTGATGTGGGATGCAAGAGTCTTCTTCGGATTCAATGTCGTTATTGAACATCAATAGCTCTACCAACTATAATTTGAGTGTAAACCGAACTCTTTTTCACTAAAGGAATTTTTCAAATTGAATCAAGATAAATTCTAAGGTAACTTGACATCAAAGCATGTAATGTCTATGTTCATAATGTAAATTATGGATGTATGGATGGTAATGGACTGAAAACTAATATGATTGTAGATGGTTTCTTTTTTATGGTATTTATTTTAAAAAGGGTCTGTGTACTATGTCTTAAAACTATGTATGTAATTACCTAGAAATTGACCGAGTAATTTCCTTTGATGGCTTGAGAAAATTAGAGTAGAAAAGCCAATAATAATCCAAGTAGTATTTATGTGATAGATTTTTTTTGTGCAATCTTATAAAGGCTATACTTGAAACAAAAATTTTAGACCTTAATAATATATGATAAATCGAACAAACTAAAATTTGTCATTCAATATTGAGTGACATGCTTCACATGAAAAAGCTAACCTTTCATCATTCATAAAAGGATACCTAAGCTCTAATCGTGGAAGACTTATTTAGTGACTCAAGGTCAAACCTATTTTCCAAACTACTTGAGTTATAGAAGTGGATCTTACTAAACTAATTTGATTGAATGGCATGAAAGGTAATGGTTAAGCACAATACATAAGCTATATTTGGGCATGGAATTACCACCTAATAGATTTAGGAGTTTCATAGAGATGCAATTAGTATGCTACCCAAGTAGGCTTGTTGTAATATGTTGAGTCACTCAAAGCTACAATATATTGAAAAAGGTTCCAACCCACTACAATATGAAGAGATTTCCAAATAATATTGAGGCCTTCTATCTCAAAAATCAGTCGGAAAACCAATTAATAACTCATTTTATTGGTATAATACATGAAAAATTAACACATATCTTTTTTATACTGGTTTTTTGATAAAATGATTTATACATTGATTGCATGCAAGGCATTTTTTTCTCATAAGCTTAAAATGTTTAGATTATATAAAATGTTGAGAAACATTTTCAATGTAAGGAAGGTTGTTTACTTTAACATGTTTATGATTAGGTTGATGCTTTTATTGTTGATTCAAAATCTTGGATAATTGATTCAAGACGTGGATCACACTTATGTAATGACATAAGCTTGATAAAGAATAATAGAATATTGGGTTATAATAAGGTTGTTCTAAGAATAGGCAATGGTGCAAGAGTTGTTGTTGTAGCCATTGGGAAATTTACTTTATCATTTATAGTAGCTTGATTCTATAACTGCGAACATGTCATTATGTTCCAATATTATCTGGAAACATCATTTCAATTCCATACCTTATTATGAATGATGTTTTCATGTTTGGGTTGAAAAACAATAGTTTTTTATCATCCTAGATGATATGCATTATGGATCCACCACATTCCATAATGGGTTTGTTTTTGATCTACAAATGCCAGTACTCAACATGAATGTTAAGAAAAAAAATATATTGATCCAAGTTAGACTTATATTTGGCATTGTAGACTTGGTAATGTCAATGAGAGATATATGACCAAGCTATATAATCAAGGTTACATTGACTCATTTGATTTTAAATCATATACGACATGTGAGTGTTGTTTCCTTACTAGGATATCCAAGACTTCTTTTACTGGTAAGAGTGAAAGGGCAAATGATCTATTATGCTTGAAATATTTAAACGTATGTGGGTCGCTGAACATAATTGTTAGAAATGGATTTCATACTTCATAATCTTTACTGAAGATTATTCGAGGTGTGGTTACAGTACTTAAAGAAGTACAAGTTCAAGGCATTTAAAATTTTCAAAGATTTAGGGCAAAAGTTCAAAAACAAACTGAAAAAATATAATATCTTTTAAATCCGATAAAAAAGAAAAATATCTGAACAAGGAGTTTTTAGGTCATTTGATAGAAAATAAGATTTTGTCTCAATGGACTCTGCCTATAACCCCAAAATACAACAAAGTGTTTGAAAAAAGAATTCAAACCTTATTAGACATGGTTTAATTCGTGATATCTAAGGCTGACCTTCTGATATCCTTATAGGATATTCCTAAGAAACTATTGCTCATTTTTTAGATAGGGTTCCAATCTAACCAATTGATATGATGCCATATGAGACATGGCATGGCAAGAGACAATTGTTGTCTTATGTAAAGATTTGGGGCTGTACCGCTTATGTGAAGCGTGCAATGCTGACAAGCTAAAAGATAAATTAGATAAATGTAAGTTTGCGAGATATCCTAAAGAAACAACTTGATAATACTTGTTCAACGCAAGTGAGGAAAGGTTTTTGTCTCAAAACAAGTTGTCATTCCAAAGAAAAAGTTTCTTCTAGAAGAATTCAATAGGAGTAAATTGATCTTAAAGAAGTTTGAAAACCATAAGCTAACATTGTTATGGAACTTAAGCCCATAACTAAAGCATTAGATAGTCAAGCCAAGGCTTAAGAAGCACAGATACTCCATTCATCCTGTAGGATAAGGCAAGTTCCAAAAAAATATAGAATTTTATAAGAAAACAATGACTTACCTTAGAATAATGAACCTACCAAATATGATAAAGCAAACTCTAACATTGATTCTGAAATGGCTTGATATCATGATATTCGAAATGTATGCCATGGAGGTCAATCAAATATGGACTTGGTTGACCCTCCGAAAGAATTGGACCATGAGCTATAAATCGGTCTTTAAGAGAAAGACTGATGTCAATGGCTATGTGCAAACATATAAGGCCATACTAGTAGTAAAATATTATAATTAAGTTAAAGGCATTGATTATAAAAAAACATATTTCTTTAGTTGCCATGGTCAAATTCATTAGGATTTTGCTTGCTACAATTGCATATTATGATTATTAAATAATAAACGGATGTAAAAATTGCATTCCTTAATGAAAGTTTGCGAAAGGAAGTGTATATGGCATAACTTGATATAATGGGGGTTTAGGAGAATTAAAATAGGATTAGACTTAATTGGAATGTTAGATAAATCTACCAGCGACTTAATTAAAATGCTTAATAAAGTTAATGGATTTTTGAAAAGGACCAAAATATGGGTTGCACTTGACTTATCTATATAAACATGCATTAGATAATTCTATCAGGGACTTAATTGAAAAGCTCAATAAAATTGATGGATTTATGTGCAAAAAAACAAAATACAAGCTGCACTTAACTTGTCTATACAATTATGCTTAGCAGCACATATATGGACATAAGAAAAGGAATTATCACATAGCATTAGTCTTGCATTCATCTTTTTTTTGTTACACTATATTGAAGAATGAGACATTGTTACTCGCCTTTTATATTTTTTTATTTAAAAAATCAATAAGTAATGTGTGGTTTATTGAATCTAAGGCAGATAGCATAGCTTTAGGTTAAGCGTAATCATTCCTTTTTATAGGTTTCTCAAGTCTCCTATGTAGATTATCATTAGAGGCTGGACACTTAGATAGTTTTAGTTTATGACAACTAGGTTTGGTGTGCAAGAAGAGCAGAAGAGATTATCCCTATAATGGTATAATTGATTTTTTTTTCTTATGATTTTTGCTCTCGATGAGTTGGCTGAAAGAATACAAGATGATCTATTAGGAGGTCCAGGCAAAAATTGTTTAAATTTCACTATGTTATCTTTTTTTTACTCGTAATACCAATATGGGAAGGTCAAATAAGTGATTCGTTTTGATAGATGAGGCCTTACAATAAACATGAGATTTTTCCTGCTTTGATGTATCGAGATTCGCATCCAAGTATGTTATGAAAGTTTTGTCTTGATGATTTGATGCTATGATTATATGCTCAAGTTCATGAAGTGTTTAAGTCAATGTTTGTTTGCTTTAAGTGCCCAAATCTATATTTTAAAAACCCCCTAAAGATAAGCTATGGTTAGTATAAATAAAGGACTAACTATGGCTTATGTTTTCCACCATTTGATGCTATCAAACCTGGAGTACATCAAACCTTTTAATGCTTGGATGCATGGCTAGAAAGGCCATAAAAATCAAACAATTTCTAAGTGATTTTTGAGCCAAATAATATTGAGCCTTGTTTTAGAGTTTTGTTTGATTGATTGTGCTAGAAAGTGGGACAAATAGTTACTAATTGAAGGCCATTATAGCCCTTCCCAAAGACATTACGATTGAGTTAATAATGTGATGTTATGGACCCATGTGTTCAAGCATTCAGATGTCTGAATCACAATTTGCATCTATGTAACCAAAAAATCGTTATTCCCCTATTTTTAGTTATTAGCAACAACAGTAAGTCTAATTGAAAAATTTTTTCATGCATCAAATAATTTTCTAGAAAATTTTATGGATTTTTCCCTTAGAAACCTTTGAATTAGCTTTCCAACGAGCTCTCATTTATGATTTTTTGAATTTGTACGAAGGAATTCTGATATTTTTGATCATGTACTATTTGAAACCCTGATTCAATGAGTAGCACTTATAACATACTGCTTGTGATGCACCAAAGGATTTTTTCTGAATTTTTAAATATTATCCTTAAAAAAATTGAATTATCTTTTTGGTGGCATATTGTTTGTGACTTTTCAAGTCCAAATGAATCCGTGGTAGTTTTTCTAAGATCGTTGCACCAAGTCCCTTATTTCTATTGCCAAAGTTGCATTCAAAAAGTATTTTCACCTCAGGAACAGTTTTATGGGAATTTCTCACTATTTTTAGATGAAATATCTTAAATTACCTTTCTAATGAGATATCATTTGCCTCGACTTTGGTCTATTTGAGTTGGGAATAAATTTGGGAAGCTTAACAATGTAAGCTGTCCCTTATTTTCCATAACTGAACACAAATTTTGATTTCATATTTCCATTCTTCCAAGGTGTTCAAACACCTCGGAATAAGTTCAGTTTGTGTTAGGGGGAGGTTAGTTATTTAAGTTCAGTTATTTAAGGCTTGGTTCAAGCCTCTATGATTTTTCAAGAAGTCAATTTGAGTTTTTGAAAAAGTCTCTTGATTTTATAACAAATTTCACCCTTTCTTCAAAAACATCAAAAGTATTTTGTTTACAACAATTATCAATTTTTTTACCATTCTTATCTATTTATGTTTTTCAACCTCTTTTTCAAAATCTTCCTAAAGAAGTAACTCGATTTCTCTTGAATTTTATCCAAACAAAACTTAGTTTTATGCCTTAATCCTCCTTCAAGTCCAAACTCATCTCTAAATCATCAATTGATTTTTTTAAATAATCAACGACAATCAAGAGATACACTTCCAATCCACCTCGTTTTCCATGGTTTATTCTTTCATGAAATATTTTTTATCATAATTATGTGTTATGGTTAATCTATTTCTTTTGATGATGATGATAATGATGCATTCATGGAATTTTAAATAAATATTTTCAAAATCGACAAGGCAATATTTTATGAAAATGTCTAATCTGAAATATCCTTTTTTTTCTTCAAAATTAAAATAAAATCATTTTAACAAAACTCTATGCTTTATCTCTTTCTCGAGCGAGAAGCGTAATGAACTATAAATTTGCAAAACCTAGGTTTCTTATTTCCCAAAAAAAAAAAATCATTTAAGGATTTAAAGGATTATACTAGAATAATGACTATAAAAACCAACAAAACTGAATATGAGCTAATATATCTAGATGGTATCAATTTAAAGTATCGTAGGCATGCTAACCCTTTTTTATGTGTAATTAACCTGACTCATTTACATACTCCAGTTTACAAATAGATCTTAAAATAAATCTTTTAAAAAATGAATTTTCAATATTTAAAGGGATTGATTTTAATAGGTGTTTAATCACACTTAGTTAAATTATTAGTGGCGAATCCAATTTTCTCAATTACTTCATAGTAGCAATACGAGAATAGTCGAACAAGTGATTTTGTTCTAGAGATCACCTACAATGCCGAATAAAAAACACTTCTCACAATGTTTTTAAGTTAGATGTGCCATATCTGTATTTTTCGGGTGCATGTCACATATAATTTACATGCAAAATTTTAATTACAAGGTTTACTTAAAATTTTATATGCATAAAATTACAATTTAAGAAATATGTATTTTATATGCAAAATTTTAATTAAAATTCCATTTGTGAAAATTAAATAAAAAATTATTTAAGTAAAATTTTAATTAAAAATTTCATATACGAAAAATCTAATTGAAATTTCTATATGTAAAAAAGGTTAATCGACTAAAAGGTCCTTATATTTAACAAAATTGGAGAAGAAAAGGGGATAAAACAGTAGCTTTGGCACTGCAATGCTAGACATTCAATAGCCTTAGCTTGACGGCTCTAGAAGCGAGTGTTACAGCACTAGTAAGGCTACTGGCCAATCCACTCCAAGCTGTAAAGTCCAGTAATTGACTAAAGAAAGCAAGTAACTTTCTAACAAAGGCAAGTAACTAAAAGATGCTTGCACTACGACTTTAGTTTTCACGGTTGCAGCTTTATACTTTTAGCAAAATTAGGAAAATTAGGTTAGATAAAGCTCGTTTGGAATCTGCATAAAATTAAGTGTTTATAGTTATTATTTTAATTTATTTAAGTTTATTTTCGTTTTTATTTTCTTGTTATTTTAATTCATAAATTTAAGTTATATTTATTTATGTTGTTATTTAATTTACAACCATGTTTACTTTAATTTCCTTGTTATTAGTTAATTCATTTATTTAGGTTATGCCTACTTGAATTTCCTTGTCGTTCTTTAGTTTCTACTATAAAATTTTACCCTTGGTTATCTCAAGTTCCAACTTGAGCGATGATTTTGAGTGGTCAAACCTTGAGCAAATTATGTAATTTTTATGCACTCGACATTTTTGTGTTCATATTAATCTTATGTTTCCTTTAATTCTTTTAATGGTATATTTATTTTATGTTCATATTTTTTTATGATTATTTTTATGTTCTCATAGTTGTATTTACTTTAATATAAAATTGCGAGGTTGATGATCCTTGGTTTTATACTTTGGGAATGGTTTGAAGTAAGGTTTTTCAAAACTTTTAAGTGGCCAAGCTTGAGCTAGTTTATGAAATTGTCGTTATTGCTTGACACCATGTTCTTATCTTGTCTTTATTTTATTATGTCAAATGTTATTATTGTCAAGTTAATTCACGTTGTTTTACTCATTTTGGCATTATATTCATCCTAAATGAATTTTCAAGGTTAGATTATGGATATTTAACCTAGATTTGCGCACATTATTTCTCGATGTTTTTATTTGAAAAGAAGAAAATTTTTATGGTATTTTTGCTTTGGTCAAACCTAGGATAGGGCATTTTGGTAATTTCAAAGGAAAACATGTATTTATGGCATATTCCTTTAGATTAGCCAAACTTTAGAAGTGGCAATTGGACGAGTTCAGGACGAGTTATTTTAGGTTTAAATTTTTCGGATTTAGGCTTATTTAGGTTCAGATTTGAGTATATTTTACATCATTTTTTTATTTTAAATTTAATCACCGTTATGTAATTTTGAATTCGAAGCCTTGGCATGAATTTGGTCCCGTCTGGCTCGAAAAAATTTTAGTTCAGTTCTATGGGCCTAGCCATGGCCCCGAAAAATTTTTGAATTCTAAGCTTAAGGCCTAATCTATCCAGACCGACCTATTTAAGTATAAATCATTGTTCATAATATTAAAAAGTTATTTTATTAATATTTACATATTTTATAATTAAATTTAAATAAAATATATTATTTTATTTTAAAAAATATCGTTTCAGGTCGAGCATACTTGAAACTTAAAATCCAAGACCTGGGCTTGATCGTGCAGGGTTTATTATGTTGGGTAGGCTGTCTGGCCTATCGACAGATCATCTGGCTCATGGGCAGGTCTAGTTGCTAGTTTAACATGTGATTTTTTTCATTTTTATATGGTATTATCTATTATGGCTTTAATTTTTTTAATTTATCTTATTACTTTGTTATATTATTATCATACTCTAATTATCATTACTTGAAATAATAATAATAATAATACTAATATTCAAAGAAATATTTAAAATTTTACTATTAACATGCATAAATTCTCAATATTTAATGAGTTTAACTAATTAAATTAAAAAAACGATAAATTGATAATATATTTTATTGACAATGCTTTCAAAACTCATAATATGATTTATTTTTCGATAAATTATTATTTTATCATATATATACATGCTCAATGATCAACCTATCTACTTAGCCCAATTGGGCTTGGGCTTGGGTTCTAATATTTTGGTTTCAAACTAGCTCAATCGAACTAGGAACAATTATTTCAAATTAAAATAAAATATATTTTATTTGATTTTAATTATAAAATATATAAATATTAATAAAAAATTCTTTAAAGTGATAAACAATAATTTTAGCTTAAACAGGCAAGTTTAGGTATATTAAATAAGGGCCTGCGCTAGAGATTTTAAGAAATTCAAGCGTTGCTGGCCCAACCCATAAGCAGGTTTAATCATATATAAAATATAAATTAATTTTTTAATATTTAATTAAATTATGTATAGTATTAATATTCAATATTTAATA
>JBBYHK010472355.1:7997-19806 GCA_038382065.1 Adansonia grandidieri | reverse complement strand
TTTTCTTGGGTTATTTTTATAACTTAAAAACAAAAAAAAAAAAATGGAGCAAGGGGGGCCAAGGCACCTGCCAAGCCCCTGTCTGCACTCCTGTATCTAAAGTATTCATTTCAAATATATATTTATATATAAATATAAAGTATTATATTTTAAATATATAATTTTTTTAAAAAATTAAATATATTAATGGTAGATACTCAATTCAAATAACATAAAAGTCAACAATATTTACGATCATAGTTACACAACTTACAGCCAACCAGCTGTCTCCTACTAGGAAATGCAGATTTATACCAGTTTCCTCTCGTTAATTTCATCAAAATTTCTCAAGTTCAATCGGTTAAAGATTAGAAAAATTGATTTAAATAAAAAGATTAGGCCATTTGTAAACGAGCCAGGGATAGATGGGATTATTAAATTATATTTTAAAATTTAATACAAAATTATTAAATTAAAAATATATAATATAAATAAATATAAATTAAATTAAATTATCCATTTATAAAATAAAATTTATCTAAATAAAATTCTAAACTCAAATTTTAAATTAAACTATATTTAAATAAATTTATATGATATTAATATTATTGTTATCCTCGAATCTCTCTTCATTACACGTATTTCCGAAAGTAGTAAAATCAAAGAACAGAAATGAGATATGGAATATCTATTACACATTTACCGATAATGAATTAGTAACCGATATCTATTCTGATACGGATTAAAAGATGACTAAGTTGCTGAACAGAGTACGTGCGTCTAGTTTTCTGTCGACGGTGTTATTTCGATTTTTATATTTTAAAAATATTTATATTTAATATTTATATTTAATATATATTTAAATGTAAACATAAAATATAAATATTTAAAATTTTTTAAATATAAAAATATATATTTATCTTAAATATATTAATATTTATATTTATATTTGAATCTAAGTTTTGTATCAACGTAAAGAATAAACTTGTAGGCTCCACTGATTAGGAATCTAAGGACCGGTCTTGTTATTATTGGTCTGAACTATATTTGGGTGTCGATTTCAGAGTTGCAGAACGTAGAACTTTTGTGTGGCGTGTATCACATTTTGTCGAACACGGTTTTTGAGTCAAACATTTTGGTGGACCTTCCCTTGGCAGAGAGATAAACATGGATTTGTTCGGATTTTATTGCCCCACCGAATGGCCTGATGCTCGGATACGACAAATATAAATGGCTATGGATGCCTTGCCTAAATTCAGAGTATCAAAAACATATATTTAACTTTTAAATTTTTATCGAAATATATATTAGACATAAATATTAAATAAAAATATTTTAAAAAATAAAAAAAATTGAATAACATAAAATATAATTAATAAGGTTTTTGGAATCCATACCTTATAATCTTCACCTTCTTGATTTGAGATTGTACATTTTATAATTGATAAAATCCTTGACAACCTTAACAAGTATTAAACTATGCCTCTTCCAAGGTTTTTTATTTTTTTTAACAACCTTAGTTTGAGACAGTGCTGCAAACTAGGCTGACAGAACGAATTAGTCAAACTAAAACACACACACAAAAGAAAAAAAAAAAAAAGCCAATTAAGGTATAGAGAAGGTTATCTCAGGAATGAATCAACTTTGATTCAACAATTACCTTTTAAGGATCTTAAATTCAATGTTTGCTTCTGGTGAAAATGAGGAATCTTTATCCTGAACAGTGCCAATTGGACTAGGACAAAGTACCATTTGATTCCATTTTTGAATCTGAGAAAACTCTAATTATGTTATTGGGCTTTTTTAAAAAAAAAATATTAATGTTTAATATTTGTGTTTGATAGATATTTTAACATGAGTATAAAGTATACTATTTTAAATATATAAAGGAATAAAAATTTTAAATATATTTATATTAAACTATATTCTCTCTTACATTTGTCTTCGAATCCAGATAACATGAAAAGTGAGCAATGCATCATTGCTTACCTTATCAGATTATTTAGCAGAAGAGATTTGGCATAGATTTCACAGTTACCCAGCAAATATGGTGGAAATGACATTTCTGCAAAGAGGTATTAAACCAATGAAAAATCAAGCAAAGCATTGTCACTTGCAGTACATTTCTTTTTCATAATATTCAACCTGAAATGACATATTCTAATCGAGATTTTTATGATATTTACATCATGAGTTGGCCTTTGCCTTAGAAGAATCACAAAAGTTTGTTAAATCTTGCAATAACACTTTCATATTTTTAATGGTGATTTTCCTTTGAACTTTTAAGAGTATTTATATCGAATCTTATAAATGTTGAGATTCGAAAATCAAACTTACAAAATATCACTTCTTAAAAATAATTATATAAATAAATCAATTAAGTTAAATTCTGATTTTTTTTCTTAGTTTTTGATAACAAGCAGCAAGATATTACCTGCAGTTCAAGTTAATTAGAGTTGTTTTTGAAGCTGTGAAAGTTGACATATCGCATAATCATGTGCCGCTGCACGGAATTCCTTTAAATAAAACATAGACAACCATATTCATGATCTCCCTTCCCTTGATATTATTAATCATAATCTGAAACATGGCAAGACTTTTGGATATTTGGATCTCATGGATCAGGGGATTGATTATTCTAATAACTACTGCATAATAAACAAATCACCTCTGTCAGGTCAATGTCTTCCTAATTTGGGAGTTTGTTTGGTAAACATAAAAGACCAAAGTAAAAATAATAATAATAAAAAAAAACTCGTGATTTTGATCTATGAATGTTATCTAAATTTAAAAGTGAGTAAGGATACGATTATGTATTCAGCATGAGTATATTTAAATTTTAAAAAATCATATATTTAAAGCATCGTATTTTTATACCTATATTCAAATATATTTCAGATAATACTTTAGAAAAATTTTAAAAAATTCAAATATTTCGATTATGATGTCTTTGGGGATATCTGTGTTTCCACAGGAACATAGATTTCAGAAGATTGGCTTTTAATGTTGTGATCAAACAATTACCGAAAACAATTACAAAGACGATTAAACAACTAATAATGTATTCGGTTTACTTTTTATTACAGTCACATTCCAGCTTGCTACAATAATGCAGCTATTTGGTTCACAGAATGTTATTCTACGGAATAGCCTATTATGACCTTATTATTGAAAATCACTGAATATCCATTCTGAACCTCCTCTCTGAATAGCTATTTCGACGTTAGGTGGAATAAAGAATTAATTTAGGGGATTCGAATCCCCTACGAAGAGGATTCAAATCACATATTGTTCTATTCCAAACTAAACTATTGCATACAGTTATTCTATTTCATTCATGCTCTATTTCATCTCATAGAATGCTATTTCATTAGAGCTTTATTTTATTCTAGTGAACCAAACATAACGTAAGTGTCGTTACCATGTTCAAACTAGTTAAAAAGTTAACTCATGAAATACTAATTGTGATGTCAAATATGTTACTGGCAATTACATACCTTTCATACCTAACCATCGAATAGTTCTAACATATCAGACTTTCTTAAAAAAATGCATAGAAGAATTAAAATCTATTACCTAAATTTAGTGAAGCAAGCCTAAATTGTCCAAGTTCTTATGCCTCACCTACTGTAGGTTGAACCTTATTTTTCCCTATTTTATCTTTTATATGGACCTGAAGATGAGTCTTGTATTCTGATGCATATATGTATAATATGGTTATAGTTATTTTTTTTTCAAAATTTATCAAATATTTGGAATATCATATTTTTGTATCCATGTCTCAATATATGTTGAACAGAGGTATCAAATATTAGTACTTTAGGAAAAATGAAAAATCTGGTAATATGGATTTTTTCCCTCCATAGGCACATTTCAATATTCTAAATTGATTATGTTGGATACTAATATTTTTTTATATAGTTAAAGTTGTCAGGGTTTGATCCCTGAATAATGAAATTAAAAATCCACCAACAGATCAAATGATTGTTGGCTATTTGATACTAATATCGATTAATGTTAATCATGAAGATTTTGTAAAGCAAGTTAACCATGAATAAACAAAAACAATGAACAAAATTTTGATGCGATGAGAAGTTAGAAGCATGAAAGAGATAGAAGAAGAGGCTCTCTATAAGGTTTTGTTGAATGATATAGGAGAAGTGGTAACAGCAGGTCACATGGATATCCCTTCAGGATAAGGGGATGCACAGTTTGATACTTTGCATTTGTCAGATGAAAATATGCAAAAGTCCCCTTCAAAAACTAAAAGCAAATGTCCATTTCTCCTAAACCCTCGATTTGTTTTCTTTCTTCCCCATCTCCTTGGCTTCTTTTTCCTTTGGAATGTGCGCTGAGAATCTTCCTCTCATTTTCCTGATTCTATCTTGAAAATTTCATTAATTTCCCAATTAGATTTTGGTCACATTATGACCATGAACACGCTTCGATTATTTTTAATTTATTATAATTATGAATATAAAAATATTATTACGATTAATTATAATAAATATTAATAAAAAATTAAAGTAATAAAATAATAATTATAATTTCACGTATACTGATTAATTCCTTTTAATCTTGATCACTGATTTATGACGTCAGCCAGTTTATTTCTCATTAGTGGAACTTTCTTCAAAGCAAACTCGATGCAATTTTTAAAGGTTGATTGTGTAGCAAACCCATATGTGCCAAAGCACCTGCAACAATTTAAAAAATGAAAAAAGAAAGGAAAGGAGAGAATACCTTTTTTCTTTTCTTCATGTCCCGTGCTCTATGCAAGAGCTGGACATCCACTCAGTGGCACATGTACCTTAATTTTTTTTTTTCCTATACCATGATCCAACCTAGCAAATATATCAAAATTCACTAAAAAATGGGAAGAAAAAAATGTATTATTCAGAGCAAATGATGTTTAAGCAAATACGTCCAATTCGATACAGCCAAAACAAGAATTTGAAGTTGGCAGGCAAAAAACCCTAATTTTCTTCTTTAACTTGGTACGCCAAAGCTGAAAGTTCATAAATTAAAACAGTGTGGTACTTGTTGGGGGACTTGGGAGAACTGGTGTTCAATTCAATGGAAATTTTGCGGCTCAGCCCATGGCCAGAAACCTTGCTGTTCATCTACTCCATTGAACATGTGGGTGAACCGCTCTTCTTGAGCCACTTGATCAAGTTTTAGGCATTGGAGGTCTGGTCTCGACAAGCCTTGGAGAAGTTGAGCCATGCTTTCTGGCCTTATGGATGAAGGGAAGATATGTTTACTGCTAAACTGGGAAGATGTTGGACTGCTTGCCATTTTTCCCGAGATATCTAAGTTCACATCACAACTGTTATGGCCCCCATTATTGCTCCATGATGAGCCCTCATTTTCTTTCTTGATGCTGATTTCGTTTGATTCTTTCGTTCTCAAAGCCAACAACTACATCAAAGTCGAAAAAACAATTTAATCAATGTGAAGAAAGTAATGCCAAAGAATTGCAACAAATTTCGTTATGTCTTCCAAGGATTTAATTTGCAGTTATAGAAGCATTGTAGGGCAGATATAATCATGATGAATATTGACGAAAAAAAATCAAAGTCATAAAATACTAACTGTAATATTATATTTAAGTGCTATTTAAATTCTTGATGGCCTGAACTCAAATTTATTAAGGGAAAATAAGAAAAAAAACAATTGCAACTAAATGTGTACTCAAGAACGTACCAGGGGATTACAATAACATATATATATATATATAAAGGGTACTGCTTCTGACACTGACACTTCATATTTGTGATCAACTAATCTAGCAGAATCATTAAATTAAGGAAGAAAATGGCTTTGATTAACATTGCTAGTGCTGGAACAACAACTTACCTAGTAGAATTAAGATACTGTCAAGATTAGCATGGCAAGAAAATCTTAGCAATGCTACCACAAATCTGATGTAACATGTTAAATTTTCATAAATCAGCATTGCCCTAATGAAGAGGAAAGCCTCATTTCATCCTTCTTAAATTCAATAGTAAAAAGCTAGGATTTAAATTGTGATCATAATATGTTTTTTATTATGTTACGTTTATTATGATCGGAGATATAATGATTGCTATCGCAATCAATTTTGATGAATATTGACCACAAAAATAAAATCATGAAATAACGACCATGAGATATCCTGCTAAAAGCTCCTGCATGGGAGAACTGAGGAGATTTCCATTTTTAGCCAATTTCTGTTTTTTTTTTTTTTTTTGGACTTAAAGAAAATCAGAAGCTGAAGAATAGTGGATGGAAAAGACTCAGCCACTAGTTTAAAAGGTGATGAAGAGATGCTCAGATCAATTGCTGTTCCAAATTTCTTCCACATCTAGAGCCTAATGTGAATAACTATGTTAAAATCCTAAGACATAATAGATAAGAAACCATTACCTCAGCACTAAGTTTGTTGTTTTGAGCTTGAAGGGCATCATTTTCAGCCTTGAGAGCTTCAAACTGTTTCTTCAAGGCATCATAATTTTTCTCCAATTGCTTGGTTTTCCACCTAGCCCTCCTGTTTTGAAACCATATAGCTACCTGCCTTGGTTGCAACCCCAAAGCCTTAGCCAGCTGCAATTTCCTCTCAGGTTCAAGCTTGTTACCCAACTCAAAACTCTTCTCCAGGGCCTTTATTTGTTCCAAGTTCAACCTCTTCTTCTTCTCCACAAGATGTGATCCATCATCATCAGAAAATTCAACATCTCTATGCACTTCCTCGGACTTCTCAATGCCCGACAAAGATACTGATCTCTTCATCATAGACGGTGCACCTCCTAGAACCAAACAAAAAAACACCGGTTAACTTTCAAATACAAAAAGATATGCATACATCAATATAAACGAAAAAGAAGATGAGAGATCACCATGGAAGAGTTGTGGAGGGCAAGAAGGGAGGGAGTTGAGGGAAGTAGTGGAAGTGATGAGATGGTCATTGTCTTGATGGGATTGGAACTTGAAAGCATAAGGTTGGAAGGCCATGCCAATGCTTAAAAATCATTCATGCTCTTGGATTATGGGGAAGGTTTAAGGGGGCTAATAAGAGGGAGAGAGAGAGAGAGAGAGAGAGAGAAGAGATATTATATGCACTGACTGTCATATGACTATCATGGTTGACAGGCTACAGGAAAAAGACATGGTGGGGGCGGGTGATGGGGTTTCAGAGACTGAAAAACCGCGACTTTTAGGTTGAGAAAGACAGTGAGAAAACATGCACAAGGAAATGAGAGGCGTGAATTGTGTAAAATATCGTAGATATTGGAGTGTCCTGGATCCATCCTGGCATTTACTCGTTCTTAAACGGGAGAACAGGTGAAATCGGTCGTATCTTTAATTTTTGGTTCAATTAGGTAAATTGATTGATTCGATCAAAATATTTTTAATATTTAAAAAAAAATTATTTCTTATTGATTTAATTAAAATATTTTTTAATATTTAAAAAATAATTTTTATATTAAATAAATATTAAATACAGTTTATAACTGATAAAAATATATATTAGTTTAATAGTATAAACCTTAAAATAAAATTAATCATTAAAGGTTCAGATTTAATTAATTATAAACAAAATTTTAAAAGAAAAAAAATTACAAAACTTGTTCCTTCTCGATTTTTTACTAAGTTTTATCAATTAAATTAATTTTATGCCTTTCAAAGTTTCACCAAGTTGAAATACTATACCAGATCAAATAGCTTATTGATTCTTAATTTAATCGATTTGACCGAATTTTTTTCTTTTAATAAGGTTAAGGCTATTTGCTTATTTTTAATTTTTTTTAAGATTTTTATATATAAATGAAGTGAGATAAAAAAAATTATAAATAATAAAATTTAAAATTTAAAATTATTATATGTTTCATTTAAAAAATAATAATCAATCAATTTAACAAAGGCTGATTTGAATACAAACGGGCCAAAAGTGGCAGCAATTGGCCCGCACCTTTTGTTGGGGATCGTGTTGGTGGATTGAACTGGGAGAGCATTTTTCCTATAATACCCATATGTAATTTTTTTCTTTTCTCTTAAGTGAATAGTGCATTGCCACTTGCTTTTTCTTATGTTGTTATTTAAAAATAAAATAATTTTTTATTTGATATAGTTAATATATTTTATTATATAATAAATTAATAAGCATATATTTCATTATTAATTAAAAATAAATAACTATATAAATATACAAAAATCTTATTTTCAAAAATTTTCATTCAATTTTTTATTTTTAAATTAATTTTTTAATTCTTTTCATTTTATTATATTAATTATTTTTAATATAAATATAATTTTAATTATTATTTAATATAAATATAAATTTTAATTATTAAAAAATTAATAAATATAAAGAAATTAAAAAATATAAGAAAGAAAAAAAATGGTGGAGGGCTGTACAATTGCTCGTTGAACCCGGGAGCTCCAATCTATGGGGGTTACTAGCTGATGTAAGGGATTTCCTTGCATAAGATCCCCTCTAAGAGTTATAAAATTTTAAAAAAAATTTAATTTTATCCTTATAATATCCAATATTAGTAATTATTACAGTCATTGCTCACCTAAATGAAATCTTTGAAGCTACGGGGAAATCAAATGCACCAAAGTAAAAACAATGCACGATGTATTTGGATAGTACGATGCAGTCCCATTTACCCCACCACTCCTCTAGTCACAGAGGAGGCAAGGTTCGGCAGACCTTGCAAGGCCCTGTTCATTTATTTATTTATTATTATTTTTAAAGTTTCTAATATCTTTCTTTGACAATTTTAATTTTTCTTAATATTTTTTTGTGAAAATATTTTGTATTTTTATTTTTTCAATATTTTTTAATTTTACCAACTTCTTTTATTTAAAAATGTAGAATTATTTTAAAAAATATATATTTTTATTTGTTTAATATAATAAATAAATTTATATAATTATATAATAGTTAGTTAATTAATTAAAATATTTAATAAATATAAAACAGTACAATTAAAATTTTAAATTTTTTTAAAAAATATATAAATAATTTATCAATACAATCTTATATTGATGTACTTAATAGTTATTTTTATTCTCATCTTATTATTATTACTATAATTGTATTTAAATATATATCACATAATTAAAGTAACTAATATCACCATTACAATAACTAATGTTGATGCTATCACTATTTTTAATCTTACTGTCTGTTTAAATAGAGCCTTAGCCAACTAACAACTAATTTACAGATATTTTTCATATAATATTTTGAACTGTTTTGGTATTGAGATCAAATTGATTTTGATAGTGATTACTAAATTTAGAAGTAACATAGTGTGAAATAAAATACAGATTTTCGATTAAAAATCCTTCCTGTGATTATTTAAAAAAAAGAATTTTTTTTTAAAAAAAAAGATAAATAGGAGATTTTCTGGAAGTAGCCAAATAAGTTGGTTTCATTGGCTGACCATGTGTGATGAGGAAACTTGGCAACTTGAAAACTACAGAATCCAAGGAGGAAAAATTATATACAATTTGCATTAAATATTCATTACTGCTAGAAAAATCTTTGTTTAATTTTACTTTATAACATTCTGATGAATTAATCTGCTTTGGCTGGAGAATTTTGGCTACTTAAACCTGTAATTAAAACCATTAATGTTAAACCAACGTAATTAAATTAATGCAATCTGCACGTTTTGGCAACTACACCTTGCTTGTTGCTGCCTCTCTAGCCTTTTTTTTCTTTTCAAGAGCTATAAGATAAGATATAATAATTTTATATATTTATTTTTAGTTTATTATCGTATTTAAAATATTATATATTTAATATATTTAATATAAATTTTAATATATTATAATAATTTTGTATGAAATTTGATATTTTTATATATTTATATTTTATTTTTGTTATTTTTATATTATATTTATATTTTATCTAAAAATACCAAAAATAAAACGTAGGATAATGTGTCAGTGTCCATGGATGGAGAGAAATCATATGTAGCCTTGCACTTTCCCAATGTTAAATGTTATGTGAATCTAATTCCATGGCTATTTTGAGAGACCCACCAAAGGTATCAACCCTAGTTAGTTGCTCATTTTTGTGTAAGCCAAAGATACTGGGGGAGTTTTTATTAAGGGTGGATGATGAGTACAGCAATTTTGAATATGATAAAAGAAGTTAAATATAATATAAATATATAAACATATCAAAATTTATATAATATAAATTATAAAATATTAAAATTTTTATAAATATATAATATTTTTAATATAATTATAATAAAAAATATAAATATAATATGAGGACATTATGCTAGATTACAATTATGATGACTGCCTAAAGCTGGCCTACAAGCAGCCCTTCGTATGCTTTCTATTGGAGGCTTAGGGACGCCTTCGGGATAGGGTGGATCCATGTTATCTTTGTTGCCTGACCTCGATATTTATTGAAATAGAAAGCACTCTGAATCTACCGCACATCACATGCCTTCCTGTTCGCATGTGCCCTTCCCTTTTTTCTCTCTTATGGGTTTTAATTTCCTTAAAACAAAGTTTTTGTTCTTTACAGCAACTGGTTTCTCCTATTCTTCAACCATATAGAAAATTTTAATGTTAAATAAACAAATTATCGATATCAATCCACTAGAAGACCAACCAAACTCTTGAACTCATTTTTTAGTATGATCAAAAGTTTTTCGAGCTTTATTTAGATTGAATTTTTTTTCAAAAATTTCAAAAATATATTTTATATCTGAATCGAAATAATATATTTAAAATTTTATTCTCAAAATACTTTTACAAGTATGAAATAACTCTTTTTTTATTAATTGAACTAATGTTTAAGAATCGTCCTAAATTTTTTATAATTAAATTTTTACCCTCACCTATAAGTAAAATATATATATATATATATATATATATATTAAAACAAGCTTAGGAGTGACTAAATTTGAGTTTGAAATTTCAAGCTAAGTAGGGGGGAGGGGGTGGAGTAGGTTCATTCATGAATTTCAAATGTTATTTCTTTCTCATATATATCAAATCTTTCGTGTACAAATATATGAAATTAAGTAATTAAAAAGTTGCAAATATATCAAGTGATCATTGTTTTCATATAAATTAATAGTTTGTTAGATAATGTTTTTTTCAATACTTCCTGATGTTTCAAAATAATATCTCGGTAAAAAAAAATCAAAGATTTACCTTTTATTGTAACTATAAATTTTTCTTTTCTTTTCTTTTCTCAAAATAAGGGTATTTAATAACTTATGATCAACATTTAAAATTTCTTAATTTTTATGCAAAATCAAAATAATATGCCATATATGAGAAGTAGGGATTATCAAATTTTAAGATAAAGAAAGCATCTAATTAATTTGGGCTTAGATTATTTTCAGTTATTGTTTGATTTAAACCTGTTTAAAGGTCGAATAACATGTCCAAGCTCGAAGAGTAGTCTAATATTTGAGAGGATTTAGGTTAAAATTTTAAGCCAAAAAATGAGCTTGGGCAAATTTTAAAGCACATTTTCAAAATGAGTCTGTCCTTAGATAAAAAATTTTAAGTCCAAACTCGATCCAAATAAATATGTTATTATGTAATATTTATACCTATATTTATAATATAATTATATAATTTACAATAATATATTAGATTATTATATGAAACACTAATAGTGAGATTTTTTAACTCCACGAGCAAAGTTAAAAGACTGACATATGTCTTATTTATCTAATTTTTATTTTTTTTAAATATACATTTAAAATATATGGTAGTGATTTAACTTCGTTTATGAAATTACAAAACTTTAATATCAGTGTATCACATACTTACTCTTAATACATTTACCTAAATACTT
>JBBYHK010472346.1:0-19806 GCA_038382065.1 Adansonia grandidieri | reverse complement strand
CAGAAGAAGGAAAAGAAACCAGAAACTTTTACTACTTTACCGCGTATTCGGATAATTAAACTGTTAAAGAGGTGGAGGTCTTAGTCTAAGAGTTCAATTAGAAGTACCCTAATCAGTTAAAGCTTTAGCCAATTTAGTCAGGGTATTGGCTAAGCAACTCCTGCCTGCAAGATTGTACAGTTTAGCGGTTATTAATTGATACAAGGAAAAGCCGTCCCAAGTCCCTCAAAGGACGTCCTCTTAACGAACCTGCCTCTCATTCGAGGCCTCTTGTCCGCATTCAGCTTCCTCACTTCGTACCTTATCTTCTTGGAAAACAGTCTCGTTCTTCGCTTCTGTCTGTACCTTGATACCCTTGCTTCTCTTTCTCCATCTGCATTGTTTCCTCTTGCCTGCCTGTATAGTCCCCCTATGCCTTCATTCAGATGATGATCCTCTTTAGGATTTGAGCCCTGGAGTGCCAGGGATTGCAAATAATCAAAATTAAGTTGTATGATCAGGTATCGATTGAAATTGGCAGTTTATAATCACCATCTTTAAATATGATTAGCAAAGGATCAGTTTGAACTTTGAACTGTCCTGGTGCAAGTTTATATATGCCATAAGAAGCAAAAGAACGGATATATTTATATAGGAGAAATGAAGAAGAAAAGGAGGAGAGGAATATATATATAAAATACCATGAAGTCATCAGGGTTGAATTCTGGTCGGCTTCCTGTTGCCCAAGGAGAGCCTTGGCTGGTCCAAGCAGCGATGACCGACTCATAATTCAGCCTCAGCAGCTTGTTCCTCTTCATCTCTCCCTCACTTTCACCTTTCGTCACTGTTATCTCTGCCACTGGAGCCACCTTCTTCTCCTCTTCCTCACCAATCGTGGGCGACTCATAATCAAAACTCCAGTTTAAGGATGCTTCTGTCACTGCAAAACCAGAATCAAAGCAACAGTCTCTTAGACCTTCGTCTTCTTCTTCAAATTTAACTTTCATCATTTTGCGTTCATGAAAAGCATTGCTTTCATCTTCCTCTTTGCAGTCTAACAATTCAATTCCTTTGCTGTCGCAAGCATCCTCATCAAGTCCAACTCCTAGCAAGCTCTCAACATCAGCGGCAAACTTCTCAAGATCCAAATCTGATGGTAAAGAACCATGTAAACCACCATCCAACTGGCATGTTCCTTTATCTTCATAACCATCAAGTACTAAATTCCCATCTTCCTTTAGCATAGCAACTTCATCACAATCACTTATTACCATATTACATAGTTCTCCAGAAAAAGAATCGAATTCAGGGACTCTGCACAGCAGCTGCTCTTCGGTCTCATCAACTAATCCTTCTTCACCACCACTCTGAGGAACGAGAGGATCATCGATAGGATTCAAATTCAATACCTCTCCCCCACCTTTTTTTTTCCCCAACATGGATTTGTTTTGCCTTGGTGTTCTTGCCTTTCGAATGAAACCTTGGTGCCATGGGGGCGGAGCATCTTGATTAGGAGTGCTATACATCAAAGCATTGAACTTAGAAGATGCAGTTTCAAGCCTAAACCTTTCATGTCTGCTGGCTAACTGATTAGCAGAGTGGACTGATGTATCACAACCTTGGCAAAGAAAGGCATCATCAGCTACACAATACCAACGTGCACGCTTCTGCAAACAACCATCACAGGCTCTAGCCGTCTTGCCTCCCATGGCATTCGCTGCTTTCTTGTCAGTGATCATTGGATAGACAAGAAAAAAAAAAAAAGGGTAGAAGTATTAAGTTGTTACAAGGATTAAACAGGCTTAACTAAAGTTAGGAATTGGCTCTATTCAACAAAAGAAACAAGCTGAAAAAGCAAAGTGTCTTTACAAAGGAATACTAGGGAACCTTGCGTCTATTTATTTTGAGGAGCCCATAGTTCAATAATTGGGGCTGAGAGGCATGTTCTCAAATGTGACTAGCCCTAACGCTTTTGGTTTTTCTACTGCAATGGCCACTGGGATGCTGGGAGAGTACGTAGCCCATGCGCTTTTTGGTGGTTAGCCAAGGGGAGGTTTCAAACTTTCAATTGCGCTTTTTGGGACTCAGAAGTGGGGGCTTATCTCGGTGTTTATTGGCTGAAATTTTCATGTCCATCTTAATCCCTGAATTCTCATTGGTTGTTTGTCAAATTGAAGGATTCCTTATGGTCCTACCAGGAGCGAATGTGGGCAAAGGGGTTTTCTCGTTTTTGTCTCAATGCTGGAAATCTTGAGTAAGAAAGTTTTGTTGCTTTGTCTCTCCAGTCCATACATATATTTTCAATTATTCAGTTAAAATTTCACCTGTAAAAGTACTGTCAAGGGCTGCGGTCCCCTCCTCTCCTGTGGAGGTTACTTTCGATTCTCATGTGGCTGCCATCAACTCTCGAAAACACTCGCCGAGTCACACCGGAGGCTTGACTTTAGCCGTTGTTTTTAAGTTAAAAACAGTTATTATTTGTACCTGCGCTTGGATTTCGAACAAACCTGAGCCTTATATTTATTCATATAACCACAACTTTACTTCATAACTTCATTTCAGATAAGACTGAATTACCGATCGACGTGAATGTGCAACCGAATTGGCTCAACAATATGAACCCAGAAAAAGGCTCATGAAAACCATAATGAGGTAACCAAATATACTCGAATACCAAAATTCTCTAAAAAAACTTAAATTCTAATTCATTTAAATTTGAATTTAATTAAAAAATAAAAAACATGAACTCAAAATGATATGAATCCAAAATAATTTTAATGCATAATGACTCAAATCTAAAATAATCTAAATTCGAGATCAATTTAATGGTAAATCCATAATAATCCAAATTTAATACACTGAATTATAATTAATTTTATTATGATATTTGTGTTTTACTTTTTTAATTAAAATTTAAAATTTAATACATAATATAAATTAATAATTTTAACCAAAAAAAACTTTGTATATTGAATTTATAACTTATAAAGATATTAAAACCAGAATTTGAATTGTATAAACAAATCACTAAAATCAATTTAAACATTTTTTAAAAAACTTAAATTCATGTCAAGATCAACAATTACACTTGATAATTAATAGTTATAGTTAAATTTAACATTTTTTTTTGCATATTATTTAATTTCTTGTTAAATCGGAAAACAATTTTCAAGTTAATTCTTCCAAAGTATAATTTTAAATTTTAAGCAAAATATCATTATAACTTTCAATAAAAAGCTTTATTTTGAATTAAATAATCATTCTTATAATATAAACAAAAAATAACTTAATGTTTTAAGTTCAAGTAACATATATTATCAAAATAAATTGATTTTAAGAGGCAAATAAATTATAATATGAAGGGAAGTTTTTATATTACGAAGTCAAATCTATGTAAATGTTTGAGTTAAACGAAATTGTATATTTTTTTTCCGTGAAGAATTAAGATAATTTCATTTTATTTGCTTCATTTCATGTAAACATTTCTATTAAAGTAAATAAATGACCTATTGTATTTCATCACTTTTTTCATAATAGCTTATTATTTTTGAAAAATCATCTAAAAGATATTTTTAGCATAAAATTGAAATTATTTAAAATTGAGATAATTTTTTTATATATGTAATGTAAAATTTTACTTATTTATTTATTTCTTTGTTTGTTTATTTATTTTCTCCCATATATTTACATACATGATATGTCTAAAAGTTGTTTAAAATGATATATTAAAATTCATACTATTAAAGCTATAAGCCTATAATCGTACTACTAATCTTCTATAAGATAATGAAACTAATCCAAATAAAATTAAATATTCAATTTGTATGAGATTCCATATAAGATACTTCCATTACTACTAATTATTTGTTGTTCTTTCATGTCTAGACTTAGTTTATTCATACCTTCTATTCTCTTAGAATTCACACATTGAAAATGACTTTTGAAAAATGTTTTCTGCATTTTCCGATGTTTATTTTGCCGAAAATAGTTTGGTTAACAAAAAATGAGTTGTTTTTTTTTAGAAAACATCTTCTCTTTTCAAAAGCATAAGACATTTTTCGGAAAAGATCCCCTATTAATAACAAGATTTTTATATTAAAATTTAACTTAATTTGAGCCAAATATTATTATTAATAATAATATTTAATATTTAATTTTTAAAATATTAATATAAAATTATTTTAATAATATAATTTTTAATATTTATATTTTGAATATTACTAAAAACACATATTTATATTTTTAATAATATAATTTTTTAATAAAAATATTATTAATAAAAAATTATTATTTTAATAATAAATAGTAACATTAGCGATATTATAAATTTAAAATAGTATTTTAATATTTTGGTGAAAAATGTTTCTATATGACTATGTTAATAATAAATTTATATAAATTATACTTTATAGATATTTAATAATAATTTTAATAAAAATTAATATTTTAATAGTATAGAAGTATTAAAACAAAAACATTTTAAAAATTATTATTATATTTTAAAAATTTTTATATAATTAAAATTTTTTAATAATAAATAGCATTATTTTAAGTATTTAATGTTAATATAATATTTTTATCATTCAATATTATTATTAAAATATTACGATTTTAATATTAAAAATTAATGTTTTCATGATAAATAGCTTTTTATATTTTAATAATTAATATTTTTAATATTTATGTCAAGAGTACTATTTGAAAATTGTAATCTAATAATTTAATAATTATTATATTAATATAAATAATATTTTAATTAAATAATAAATAGTATTTTTAAGTATTTAATATTAATATAATATTTAGTATTAAATATTATAATTAAAACATTACTATTTGAAACATTAATATTTTCCTCACCCTAGTTTGTTTGTTTGTTTTTTTTTTGGTCATTGTTAATACAATTTTATATGCTATTTTTCTCCTTGCCACATTGAAAATAAAGAAGAAAAAATATGAATGTTGAGATAATAAATATTGATATATTCTACATGTTATTCTTTTTGAGTTACCGTCACTGTTAAACTTTTTGCTGCTTTTTCAACATCTCTTAAAAATCAATTGATTATAACTAAATACATTGCAGAAATGTGCACAGTTCCAACTTCTCAGGTAGAAATTCAACAATATTGCCATTATGCTCTAGTTGCACCTCTACCCATACATTAGATACTTACCACAATATTACTTTGGCATAGATTCTAATACTTTATAATTTATAAAGTTTTTTATGTTATAGTGCTTTAAAGCTAAACCATGACCTCTTTCATTGTGAATTGCATCCAACACAGAGATCACCGCTCGATGGCTTTTGGGCATACTTAATGTATGAGCATATTCTAGAAATTCTACCATGTTCATTGCATCTAGATCAAGGGTAGGCATATGGGATATAGGCTCATATTGATAAAAAAGACTACTGGTTCCACATTAAATGCAGGATAAAATCCTAATATATTCACCGTAGGCTCAAAATGACAAATCAAGATTAACACTTAATGCACTTGGTACTCCACCTTCCATAGCAACACTTATAATTGGAGAGTCTGTCATCATGGAGTTGTATGGCTCATCATCTTAGCCGCTAAGAACCGTTGGTGACACAGATAAATAATGAAAAGATTCATAGAAATTACTCATCAAAAGTTGTGCATCTAAAAGAGGTTAACATTCAAGATTATCAAATGGCCATAACATTTGTGTGAGTACATTGCATATAGTAGGGAAATTTGAGGCCCACCATCATCATGAACATCCTTGAGTCAGCATATAAATCAATTATACTGATATTCAAAAATGCTGTTGAGCATGAAACGTGTATCTCTCATCATCATCATCTTCAAGTGAGAAAGTCTCATATCAGACACATTTTTCTCCAATAGAAACAAAAAATCTATACTTGATCTTCGGTACTTTTCTTCTGTTCCCAACTTTGATTTTTGTATTAATTTTGACCTTTAGTTCCTCTATTGTGGTGCCTTTGTCAACACTAATACTTTTAAGACAATTAGTTTGAAAGGTAACACCTTTTTCACTATAAAAAATTTGTCCATTAAAATAACCAAGTACAACAAATTTATTGCTCATGTTGTGTACTTAACCTGCAAAGAAATACTATTTGCAAAAAATGTTATCCAAATTATAACACATAAGTATTGAATATAAATATTTGAAGAATGGTTTAACATATTCAAGTAGAAATAATTACTTGTAACTGGCTTCTAAGATGCAAACTTTGATCAACCAAAATACTAATAACATTTACTAACACCAAAAAACAACAAAGATGAGAATGAATAAGTACTATCACTAAACTCAGAAAACAACAAAGAGTAAGAATGAAAACAAAAATTACAATGAAAATGATAAACTCATATTTATAATATAGCATGATAGTCAAAAAAAATTTTCTTTCCATTCAAAATCTCTGCATTTATCCCATCCTTAAGTATGACATTTACAACCAATTAACTTTTTTTCCTTTCTACCAAGAAGAATCTGATTCTAAAAAATAATCTATACGTTAGTCTAATACTTACAATTTGATAGTCACAACTCATACATTAGTCTCATCAACTTTTTTTCTTTCATACAAAAAGGACTCTAATTTCCATCAAGAATCCATGCAATAATCACATCTATTCCAAAAAAAATTCATGCAGTAATCACATATTTTAGATTTTAATAAAAAAATCTATTATCAATCACATCTTTCAAATTTCAATAAAGAGTTCATGCATTAATCATATCTTTTGAATTCTAATATTCTCTAAACCCTATACCTTAAAACATTTCATATCACAGAAAATGAAGCTGCTAACTAATTGGACAATTTTTGACTTTAGGATTAGAAATTGTCTTATAAATGGCCTTCATTTTTTATATTTGTTTTGACGATTTCTCACCTTCCTTCACGAGGAACATTATTACCAAAATAAAAATTGTTGTGAAGTCACCCACTAATTGGGTGGCTTTCCAAGCTATAGTGGTGAGGAATCATCATTTCAAGTGGTAATTCCTCATTAAGGATGGTGAGAAGCCATCTTTTCAAACGATGATTTTTCACCTAAATCAAAAAACATTTATTTTGGGAAATAATTAGTAAAAAATTTATTTTAAGAATAAAAAAATTAATATTTTAATAATTTTACCTCAAATGAACTTGTAATTCGAAATAAAAAACAAAACAAAGAAAAAGATAAAATTAGTAAATTAGACAAAAAAAAATGACAACCACTTGTTAAAACCTTGCTAGATTTGGTTGGAAATCAAGAATTGTGAGATTTGGAAAAACTTAAAAAAAAAAAAAAAAATCCCCAGACGAAGAATTGAAATAACATGAAAAAAAAAAATCAAAGCTCGAAAATGTAAATTTAAAACAAGTGTAGCCCCCACATCCTCCAAGTCCATGGGCCCCCATGCTATGAACTTCAAAGTCCTTGATTTAAATTTAGTTAATTTGACAGAAAGCCAAACCCAAAAAAAAAAAAACAGCAATGTGATTAAGAAACAGAAAAAATTAAGGAATAAAAGGCTGTAAATCCCGTGAATGACTCGTCAAATCGAGCCTGACCTTTTTAGCCTCCGTCTAACGCGCGCCTGTCTTTTTCCAAATTAAATGAATAATAATTTACAACTTATTAAAAAAAGTTTTAAAAAGGTGAAATAAAACTTGCCCCGTCTTTGCAGCTACTATGTATACCTATTTTACATCTTATTCCTCTTCACCCAATCCGGATGCCCCGTGTTTTTCTCTCTAGAGCCCCTCTTAACGTCATTTTTTACCTTGATTTTATATTTTCTTGCGAGCCAAACACTTCACTTCAAATTTGTATACCCTTTTGCCCCTTATAGGAGAATCCCACTTTCCACTCTCTCTCTCTCTCGTTCAACTTAATCCTACAGCTACTTTGTACATTGAGCGTTAAGGTTGTTTTTGTAATTTTAGTTTTTTTCGAAACAGAAGATATTTTTTTGATGGCAATGGGGGATAACAAAGGCATCAAGAAGAGAGTCAAGAAAGAGTCTGATGATCCTGAGTTAAGGCCTAACTCGATCCCCAATTTAAAACTCGCTCGGGTCGACTCGACTAATACGGCCTCTGACTCTTTCGAGGTTACTCACGTCGAAACTGACCTCAATGAAGGGGACGTTCTGTCGCCTGCGGCAAAGCGTATGCAGGAGGTTTTGCTGAACATCCTAGATGATTCCGACCCGGTCATTGGACCAGATCCAGCGATTCAGGGACTTGATTTCGTCATCGAAAGCTTTGAAGAAGAGATCCTTGTTCCCACTCAGGCACCGCTACCGGTAAAGTCATCCAATTCTGGAGAGTCCCAGCTAGAGCTAGGGTTTCTTTTAGAGGCTTCAGACGATGAACTCAATTTGCCACCAAGTTTTTCGTCTATTAAGGGGGAGCGGAAATTGGATATTACTGATGTGGAGGAAGGTGGAGGGTTAGAAGGGATTGGATTTGAGGAAATGATGGGATATGAGTTCTCAATTCCAAGTAACAACTCATTGGAGTTTTGAAATCGACGGTGAATCAGATGGCAACAACAATGATAATCATGGTAATAGCGGTGATTTTGTGGCGTTAGGAGACTTGTTCGAACCAGCGATGGATACTTCGGAGCTGACGTGATGGCCTAAACCCCTTTCTGTACTGCAGGGAAAAAATGAAAAAAGAAACCATCGAAATGTTTGGCTGCCATTTCACATAGCTGACGTGGACACAACTCTTTTTTTTTTTTAATGGTAGAGTTTCTTTTGGGCCGATAATTAAATCTAACAAATTTTTTATTTATATTATATTAATATATTTTATTATATCATAATTATATTTAAAATTTTTTATATTTATTTTAATTTTAGTCTGTTTATAATTCATATTATATAAATTTTAAAATTTATTTATTGATGATAAATTAAGAATTATTAAATTTTACTATAAATTATTTATTTTTAGAGTTTTAATTTTTCATACACCTTAAAGTACAAAAAATTTATTTGATAAAAAGAAAAAAGAGTTAAATTTTATATTGATTTTTTATTTTGATAAATTTTAATTTTACATTAAAATAAAAAATAATAAATTTATCATTTTAAACATTGAATATAATTTACATGTTAATGTATTTATTAATTTTAATTATTTATCTAAATTGCTTTATAAATATTTTTACTATTAATAATATTTATCTAATTTATAAATAAAAAGTTTAATTTGATTAAAATATTTTTACAAAATAATAATATCATTATTGTTTAGTATTATCTAATAAATATTAGAACATAGTTATCAATACCGTGCTGGATGGCATGTATCGGTTTTAAGATAAAACGAAATGATATCACTAACGTATCACTTTGTTTTTTGTAGCAGCCCGCATGGTCGAATCGGCTTGTATTGATCTGTATCTGTTGATACTGGTCAGTAATGATATGTATCAACTCGTATCATTTGGTAAAATGAAATGATACCAATAGTGTATCAATTCGTATCGGTCAGTAGCCTCGACGATGGATAGGTCTACTTATTTCTTTTTTTCTTTGCCTAGATCATCTTTATTTTTTAAAATATAATTTAAAAATAAATTATATTCATTAAATTATACTATTAAACTTAATCAATAATAATGTATTATATTTTTAAATACTTTTATACTTGTTTATTTAGCGTTTAAAATTTTTGAATATTAAATATTTATAATTTTAAAATTTATGTTTGCGCATAAATATATATATATGTATAAAAACATATGTCTATATAATATACATCATATTAAAAGACTTAAAAAATATGTTTTATATATATATATGAAAAGATATTTGAAAAACTCAAAACTATAAGGCAAAAAACAATGATATAGTACATATTAGTATCAAAACAAAATAGTATGTCCACGAGTAGAGTTTAGACTACTTTGTATTAGACTAATATTTTATGATTATATTATATATTATAAAATTATGATTATATTTTTAAAATTTTTATTCAAATATTAGATCAAAATTAGATAGGGATAATTTCATTTGTTTAAATTTTATCATTGATTAATATATATATATATATATATATCTAGATCAGTGCTAATAATCTTTGGGTAATTATTATTTAATTAGTAATGTAGTTAAATACCAATTAAAACTAAAATTTCTCGCTATAAATAGATATTTTAATTAGTATGTTTACAAAAATTAAATATTGAGTAATATTTTGTTAATCATTATTTTTTTAATACAATTTTTTTTTTTTTTTACTTTTTCTTAAATGGTTTTGGTTTTTTCATTTACTATCATAACTTTTTTTATCTCATTCTCGAAAAAATTATAGAATATTTTAAATTTAATGGCTTTAAAATATTTTCTTTCATAGCAAAAGTTGGTGGCTCTTTCATAGTTTGTTATTTTTTAATATGATTTCATACTTCTCATTTTTAATAGCTTTAAAATATTTTCTTTCGCAGCAAAAGTTTTTGGCTCTTTTATATTTGTTATTTTTTAATATGATTCCCTAATTTGTCATTTTTAATATAATTTCATATTTCCTATTTTTATTAGATATTCTTTGGTCTTGACAAATTTTTGCATATCATAAATTCATTAAATTTAAAAAATTATTTATCATAAAGTTTTTGAAAATAAGTTGTTCTTTAAATTATTATCAATTAATTTATAATTTATGAAGAAAAAATACATTATTTAATAAATTAAAAAATGAAATGGGTAAAATCATGTGTAACATATGTGAAATTAAAAACTAGTGCATATAAAACACAAAAATAGAAAAAGTTTTTTGAATGACAAAAATAGTTACGGGTATTAATTATACTTCTAAATTTCTCTTATAAATATTTTTACTGTTAACAACATTCATTCAATTTATAAGTAAGAATTTTAATTTTATTTAATGTTTTTATTAAATATATTTATTTAATGATGAATAAAAGTGTTACATTTTACATGAAATTTGAATTTTTATTAACCTTAAAATATAAATTAACTTATTTGATACAAAATTAAAAAGAGTTAAAATATGACATTTTATTTTCAAAAACTATAAATTTGTTTTAAAATTAGAATTAATTAAATTTATATATTTGAATATTAATACATTTGTTAATTTATTTTTAAAATAGATAAAATAACGAATATTTATGTATGAGATATATGATAATAAACATTAGTATATATAAAAGCATGAATGTGGAGAACCATTTGAAATATAAAAAATAGTTGTTATTTTGCATTAAATTTCTAAATTGCCATTTTATATTTTTTTACTATTAATAAGATTTAATAATTTATCCAATTTATAAGTAAGAATTTTAATTTTATTTAAAAAATTTTGTTAGAAGAAAATAGTCATCGTAGTTCGCTGATTTCTAAATTGCTTTTGTAATTTTTTTTCACTATTAGAAGATTCAATTTATAGATAATTATTTTAATTTCATTAAAATTTTTTTGTTAAATAAATTCATTTCATAATAATAAAAAAGAGTTAAAGTTTATATTAAATTGCTTTATTTCCAAAACTATAATTTTTCATTAACCTTAAAATGTAAATAAATTTTTTAACTAAATTTCTAAGTTGCTATTATAAAATTTTTTTCCTATTAATAAGAATTATCTAATTTATAAGTAAGAATTTTAGCTTCATTAAAAGATTTTTGTTAATTAAATGTATTTGATAATAAACAAAAGAAGAGCTAAGTTTTACATGAAATTGCTTTATTTTTTAAAGTTCTAATTTTTCATCAATTATAAAAAAAATAAATTTATTTGATTAATAAAAAAATTTAAAACTTACATTAATTTATTTATTATCATATTTTAATTTTGCATTAATAACATTCAAAAATATATTTTATTAATTTGATATAATTTACACATAAAACAAATTTTATTTGTTAATAATTTTTTTTTTAAATTTTAAAGAAAAAAAAATCGTATAACAACATATACTAATTTAATTAAATCGAGTAGTATTGATTGACTAGCGAATTTCAAAACAACCCTCCAATTCGTACCGTTAAGGGTTTTTTTTAGGATAAACCCCTAAAAGATAAAATTTTAAGGGAGAATTCCCCTTTTAATGAACCGGCTCCTCCCTTTTTTATATTATATATATAACATATATTATATGCATAATATATTATATATTATATATTATATATAAATTATATATATTATATAATAATTTGAGATTTAGTATAAATATTTTTATTATTAATTTTATATAATAATTTCAGATTTAATATAAAATATTTTTTATTATTTATTACTTTTAAATAATTTAATATAAAATGTTTCTATTTTTTATTGTATAATATATATGAATATAATATATAATATATAATTTGTATATAATATATATTATTTTAATTTTTTCAAAAATAATTTGGCATTTAAAATAAATATTTTAGTTTTTTATTTTATATAATAATCTGAGATTTAATATAAAATATTTTTTTAATTTTTATTAGTTTTTTAAATATCAATTTACAATTTAATGTAAAATATTTTTATTTTTATTATATATAATATATTTTTATGTTATATTATATTTATAATATTATATATGTATTATATAATATATATTATATATAATATGTATAATTTCTATATATTATATATAATTTATATACTAAATATAATATATATTACATATATTATTTTAATTTTTTAAAAAATAATTTAAAATTTAATATAAAATATTTTTTAGTTTTTATTATTTTTTAAATAATAGTTTTAATATATATAATTTATATATAATATGTAATATATTATGTATATAATATATATTATATATATAATATAAAATGGGGGGAGTCGATTCCCTTAAAGGGGAACCGAATCCCCACCTAATATATATGCGTAGGGTGGGGGTCGATTCCCCCCCTTCCAATATATATATATAGTATTATATTTAAAATTATATATAATATGTATTATGTATTACATAATAATATATAATAATATATATTATATTTTTTATTTTATGAATTTATAATTTAATATAAAATATTTTTAATTTTTTATTTATTTTAAATGATATTTTTAATATATATTTTATATACATATTATATATATATTATATATAATAGATATTGATCGCGGGTCAGTTTCCTATTTAAGGGAGTCGACCCCTGCCACGTGCAAAAGAAAACTTAAGAGGAGATAAAACAGAAGATAAAAAGGTAATTATAATTTCTTTATTAATAATTTTAAGAATTGTTATTTTCTTCTTTGAAATTATTTTTTTTAGTTTCACCTTTTTAATAATTATCCTTGCATTTTACTTTTTTAAAATTCTCCCAAAATTTAATTGTGTTTTTCTTTGATTTCTCTATCCAATATTCATCGCCAATCTATTTTTTAAAAACCAAATGCACGTAATTTTTTTTAGACAAATGCAAGAATTACTGAATCAAATTCTTTAATTCCCTTTTTAATATAAAGTTTAGATTCGAGTTATGTTTTTTTATTTTAATTTTTATGTAATATCAAAATAAGAAAAAAGAAAAGCTTTTGTCTTGCAAAATACAATAAATATGAAAAGTTTTATTGTTTTCAAATAAAAAGTATGAAAGATTCACTTTAGTTTTCACAAATACAAGAACTTAGGCTTTGAGAGGAGGAGAGCCCATGGATTAAATTAAACCCATTGCAAAATATTATTTTAATTTTTGAAAAATAAAATAATGATAAAAATGTTAATTCTAAATCATAAAATCTTATTACTAACATCCTTGTCTTACTCTCCCCTCGCTCTACTCAAATAGCGCTAACCATAACCATCAGCCATGGTAGTAGTTGTTAGAATAAAGTTTTTTATGAGAAAGAGATTTAAGACAAACTTTGAGGCATGAAAAATACTTTTCTTAAGGCTTTATAATGCCTCCAAGATACAACAAAATTATAAACTTTTAAGTAAAATAGTGAAAATGGCAGAATAGAAATGTCCCCTTTTATAGGCAATGAAAAGTTACCTTGGTAAGTTCTTGTCTTTTGGATAAACCTTGAGCTAAGTGTTATGTCTTTACATAACTAAGATGGTATCTCTCGATTTGAATCATTAATTAGTGAATGTATCTTAGAATTTTAATAAAATTGTTGGTGTTTGCAGATTGAACCACAATTTCTTGCATTAAAATTAAAGAAACATCACACATAATATTTATTTATATTTCTGTCACAAGTTTTTCACTTTTAGCATTAAATGGCCATGTGCATATCATGTTCTTAATAAACATTTACAAGAAAAGTCCCTAATTTTTCTTGTTAAAGCGGCACCACTTCTTATGTTTATATAGGTAGAGTTCTTTAATGCCCCTATTGCTTTGGACATTTAAAACAATAAACAATGAAATCTATTAAGAGTGGTTAAATTCATCCTCCATACTCAATGGTCTGCACTAGTGTGAAATTTTCTTTGGAATGGGTTTCACTAGTGCATCACAAACACACATCAATAACTTGTTTTTACCCTTTGAACTTTATAATTAGATGTTACTAATTAAAAGTTGGGTTCCCGTTATTGGTGTCTATTATTGAAGGTTTTAAACCCATTCCTTTTGTAGTACTACTTACCAAGTCCTTTGGCAGTCTTTTAGTTAAAGGATCTACCAAATTATTAGCAGATTTCACAGATGTTATGGTAATTACCCCATTAGATATTAATTCTCTAATATAGTCATGTCTAGATTTTTCATTGTATATATCAATATATGCTCTAGACACTGTAGTTGCACTATCGCAATAGAAGGAAATGGCTGGCATTGGTTGTGGCCACAAACTCTATATCTAATAACAAATTTCTTAGTCATTTTGTTGCTTTGCCTGCGGTAGCTAAAACTATAAATTTAGACTCTATAGTTGAATGAGAAATGCAAGTTTGTTTTTTAGATGCCTAGCTAATAGCTCTTCGACTTAGTGTAAATATCTAACCTGATGTGGATTTATTATCATTTGCACTAGTAATTCAACTTGCATTAGAATAACCTTCTAGTACGGCTAGGTAATCTAAATAATGTAAGCTAAAGCTTTTAGTTCTCTTAAGGTATCCAAGAACTCTACCAATAGCATTCTAATGAATTACACAAGGTTTAATACTATACCTTGATAATTTGCATACTGCAAATGCGATATCTGGCCTAGTACAATGCATGGCATACATTACACTTCCAATAGCACTAGCATATTCAAGTTGTGCAATTACTTGATCACAATTCTCATTCAATTTCATACTTGAATCATATGGAGTATTAAATTCTTTTATATTAAGATGTTTAAATTTTGTAACCAATTTCTCAGTATAATGACTGTGATTAAGAACATAGCCATTACTATGCTTTTTAACTTTAATTCCCAAGATTGTATCAACTTCATTTAAATCCTTCATTTTAAAAATAGAGGTTAGATAGCTTTTTGTCTCTGTTATGCCAATTATATTGTTACTAAACATAAGCATATCATCGACATAAAGACATATTATTACTCCATATTCTTTAGTGAACTTTGAGTAAATGCACTAATCAACCCCATTATGTCTAAAATCATTTGATAATATGATTGAGTCAAATTTCTTATGCCATTGCTTAGGAGCTTGCTTTAGTCTGTACAGTGACTTAATTAACCTGCAAACCTTTTTCTCATTTTTGGGAAGTATAAAACCTTCTGGTTGTTCCATATATACCTCTTCCTTTAAGTAACCATTTAGAAAGGTTGTTTTAACATCCATTTGATGTACATGTAGCTTAAAAATAGAAGCTAGAGCCATAAGAACTCTAATGGATGTTATCCTTGCTACCGGAGCTTATGTATCAAAATAATCTATGCCTTCTTTTTGCTTGAAACCTTTGGCAACTAGTCTTGCCTTAAAGGTTTGTATTGAACTATTATTATTGTATTTTTTTCCTAAACACCCATTTACATCCAATAGGTTTAGAACCCATAGGTAAATCATCTAAGACCCAAGTATTGTTGGACATTACTGAGTCCATTTCATCATTTATAGCTTCTATCTAGAAAGTAGCATCTTTTGAAGTCATTACTTCACTAAAGGTTTTAGGTTCTTCTACATTAAAAAATAGTGGTGTTTTACTTAGTACTTTAGTTCTAGTTCCTTTAACTAGGAAAACTATTGATTCAGGAGAAACAAAGTCATAATGTAAATGTTGCTCTTTTCTTATTCTCTAACTTCTTAGCTCAACTAGATCATTGTTTTCTTTTCTTTTTTCACCACTTATAAGAGCCAATCCATTTTGTTTCTCATTTTCTTTTTCATGATCAAAAGCATTAAAAATAAATTTGTCTTAAAAAAATTCAACATGTATAGATTCAACAATTATATTAGAACTTAAATCAAGTAATCTATATGCTTTTGAATTTCTTGTATAACCAACAAATATGCTTTTAATACCTCTAGGACCTAATTTTGTTTTGTGAGGATCAGGTACTTTGTAAAATGCTACACACTCCCATACTTCAAAATAATTTAAACTTGGTTTTCTGCCATTGTTCCATAATTCATACAGTGAAACATGTAACCTTTTTAATGGAACTCTATTAGTAATATGACATGCTGTTAGTAAAGCCTCTCGCCATAGATTATGAGGTAGCCTAGCATTTAACAACATATTATTAACCATATTTACTAAAGTCCTATTTTTTCTTTCGGCTAAACCATTTTGTTGGGGGTGCATATGGTGCAGTTCTTTGATGAATTATTCCATTCTCTTCACGAAACAAAAAAAATGAATCTGGAAATTATTCACCACCTCTATCACTTTAAAGAATTTTAATTTTTTTCTCTTTTTGGTTTTCAACCATTTTCTTGAATTCTTTAAATCTCTTTAATGCTTCATCCTTTGTTTTAATTAAGAAAACATAGTTGAAACGAGAATAGTCATCAATAAATGTTATAAAGTACCTTTTTCCTCCTCTTGCTAGCAAACCATTTAATTCACAAATATCAGAATGGATAAGTTCTAATAATTCTAAATTTTTTTCGACTTTTGGAAAAGGTTTTTTAGTCATTTTTGCTTCTATACAAATTTTACATTTATCCTTATTGTCTTTTTGAATAGAAATGTAACCGTGCGTAGACATATAATTTATGGATTGGTAATTTAAATGTCCTAGCCTAGCATGCCATAAAGAAGAAGTGTGCTCAATAATATAAACAGAAGCAACATTAATTTCATTAATACTTAGTTTGAACATACCATCACTAGAGTAACCTTTTCCTACAAGTATAGAATTTCTTGATACTACAACCTTATCAGATTCTAGTACAATTTTGAATCCTTTTTTGTACAACAGATGTGCAGATACAAGATTTTTCCTAATTTTAAGAACATGAAATACATTGAGCAATTTCAATTTCTGCCCTGAAGTAAACTTTAGCTCAACAGTTCCTTTGCCAAGAACTTTAGTAGCATTGTAGTTTCCCATTAGGTTCTCTTCCGGTTTTCCACATTTCTCATATGAATTGCCCTCTATTACTGCATACATGAATTATTGCTCCAAAATTCAACCACCATTCTGAAGAATTAGTTATAGTGGCCACATGAACTTTAGTAATCATGCCAATTTGCATTTCAGTCACCATAACAACAAGTTCCTTCATATCTCATTCAACAAGATTTGTTTTGTTTGTATTTTCAAAATCAGAAGAAGTTTTGTTTCCAGAATTTTTGTATCTGTAATTCTTGATAAAATGCCCATTCTTTCCACAATGGAAGCACATTTTATCAGTCTTGTTTTTCTTAGTCCTTTTGAACTCTTTTTTCTAGATTCGAGGCCTTTTTTGGCCTTTACCAAAATTTCTTTCACTTACAAAATTTACATCAAAACCAAGAATAAGTGCATCTTGAATGCGATTTTCAGCCTCAATTTACAAATGAGTTTGAAACCCTTGAGTAGTATAATATTCTAAAGAATGAAGTATTTTCTTCCTATACTCATTCCATGATGGAGGCAATTTGGACAAAATTGCTCCCACTTAAAGTGAATCAGGAATTCTGATTTCCAGTTCACTTAACTTAGAGGCTAGAATTTGCAATTCATGCACTTGATCTATGATAGGTTTGGTATCAGCGCTGGTAAATTCAAAGTATCTTAAAGCAAGAAACTTATCTGTGCCTTTCTTCTCATTTTTTTATGTGTTCTCAAGTGCAGTCCAGATTGCTCTTGGTGAAGTCATGTTTTTGTAGGGGTCATATAGTCTATCAGTTAGAGAGTTCAAAATATATCCACGACAGATGAACTTGTCCTTTTAGCGTTTGCTCCTCTCCTTTGCAATAGCATCAGAATCTATGGTTATTTCTTCTGGTAATGGTCGTAGATTCAGATCAAGGACATAGAAAATCTTTAACGTAGTTAAAAGAAACACCATTTTGTCTTTCCATTTTGTGTAGTTGGTCCCATTGAACTTATTATCTTGATTTTGGAAATGAACCTTGACACTTGTATTTAGTTCAGTCTCCATCATTATAAAGCCTTAAGATTGTTAGAAAAACATTTTTTTGAGAAAAAGATTTTAATACGAACTTTGATATGTGAAAAACACTTTCCTTAAGGCTTTATAATGCCTCCAAGATACAACAAAGTTATAAATTTCTAAGCAGAATAGAGGAAATAGCAGAATAGAAATGTCCCTTTTATAGGCAATGTAAAGTTACCTCGGTAAAGACTTGTCTTTTGGACAAACCTTTAGCTAAATGTTATGTCTTTACATAACAATTCTTTGGTGAATAATGTGTTCTTTCAACACAACTTTTCTGAAGAAAAAAATTATTTTAGATTAATTATTATTTAATTATTTCAAAATATATATATATATATATATGAAAATTGTATCACCAAATTTAAACCCAAGTGCCCGAAGTGCCCATCTTTGACATTAAATAAGTATTGACCCACTAGGTGAGTCCTACTAGCCCACTAGGGAGCCTAATAACAATTTGGGCTAAGTTTTTTTTCATTCAATTGTCCGATTTAATACGATTGAACATTTATAAATTGTTCACTCTTAGTTTTTTTATTCATTGTGGGATTTTAGTTGTTCCCACCATCATTACAAACTACCAACAGTAGTAGTAGTGGTGGTAATGGAGTCTGAATCCTCTACAACAAACCCACCAAACAAGTTCTTTACTTGTTTCCTCCTCGCTACCACGTCCTCTTCCCTATCTTGCTCATAACCCTGTACTTAACTTTAGTAGCCAAAAAATTCTCATACCAAACCGACTCTTCGATAGCAAAACTTGAGTAGTAGTCATGCAACGAGACTAGACGAGGAATGGAAGCAACAACAGATGGCAGAGGTTGAAGAAAAAAACATTGTTTTTAAGGTTGGCTTAAATAATATTGGTGGAAGTTCTTCTAACTCTTTTGCTGATGGGGAGTCAGTTCTAGAACTTCTGAGTCTTCAGTCAGATTTGTAGAAAGGAACCCAATGGAATGTTTTTAGTTTCTTGTTCAGTATTTGTAGGATTTTGGCTTCATTTTTGTGTTATCTTTCAATGCTCTTATCAGTGTATTTTTAAGTTTTTTTTTTTTTTCAAGTTTCATTTTCTCATGCTTTGCAATGATTGATATTTTAATTCATATAGTAGTACGAAGCATTATAATTAGTCAGTTTTAATAAAAAATGACAAGATTTTGAGAAGTTAATTATATTGGTAATGGAAAATTTTTGCCTGTATTGAATTTGAAAAGATATCCCACTGTTTGGAACTTGAATTTGGGTTTAGAGATTTTGGTTTCAAAATTCAAATTTTTAATAACTTATGAGCTGAGAGAGATGCCAAAAAAAAA
>JBBYHK010472307.1:0-12916 GCA_038382065.1 Adansonia grandidieri | reverse complement strand
TGAGCAGGATGTAATTCTTGGTCTAAAAAGGCTAACTAGTGTGAAACTGATACAGTCAAATGAAAGTGACCAGGATATAATCTTAGGTCTAAAAGGATTGACCAGTGTAAAACCAGTACAGTCAATCAATGATGAAAATGCCTAATACTTAAGTTATTTAAAGGAATGCAAGACTTATCTTTCAGTTAACATACCGAAATGTTTTTTCCAATATCATTTCAACTTTAGATCTGCAAATTATGAAATATGAATGTAAATGCATGGAGAATGCATATAATGAATTTTCATGATTTAATTTTCTTCATCAATGTTTGATCCAACCTATTTTGAAATTGGATTTATCTTTTTAGAAAATATATATATTTCTTTTTTATTTGATGGAGTAGATCTAAATTTTCACATCTCTAAGAAATGCTGGGATCTTTTTTCTTGGCAGGAGGGAGCCACTGCTTAACCTTAAATTTAAAAATATCTCTAGAGATCAGTGTAGACAAGATATAGTTGCTCCTGAAAGGTCAAGCTGGGTGATGCACCAATATCATCTAGGAGCTGATAAAAAAGGACATGATTGGGAATAGACGGTTTCTAAAATTTTCATCAACATTTTAAACAAACTGATAAGAAGCTGAATAGCATTATGGAAAATATGTGGCTTCTAAAAATTTCCCATCAACAGTCAAAATAAACTAATAACAAGCTGAAGAAGAAGAGCATGATGAGGAATATGTGGTTTCTAAAATTTCCCATCAATAACCAAAACAAACTGATACAGTAATGGTATCCCAATAGTTGTAGAATAAGATTTTTAATTTTTTTTTCTAGGAAATCCTCTAAAAAGACTTGATTTCCTTTTTATCAGGATTCTACTTAAAAACATCATTTGTCCATCCTAATCCTTCCTAGAATGTCGGAAAGAATTTGGAATATTAACTAAGATACCTGTAATGTTTTGATCTTATTCCATTCCAAAATAATGCAAAAAAATCAACTTGTCATCTTGTCATCTGTTTCCATTTCCTTAAAATGTTAATTATCATTTAGTAGAAATGTTAGCATGGTTAAAGAGATAGTCTAATAAAGATATGAAGAAAAATATGTACTTCTATTACAATAATGAAAAAAGATACAATATTTACTATTTTATTGAAATGATGGTAAAGTACAAAAGAGATTTGGGTATTACTCAGATAAGTGGAATCTTCTATTCAACTCTTCAAAGATTTCCCCTAAATAGAATGTTTACTTGCGAAGATCCATCTCGTGTAAATGCTTTTGATCATACTATGTTTTTTGTAGACTTAGTTTTTTGGCAAATTGTTCTTTAGCCGTTCTTTTCAAATGCTTGAGTTGTCATTTTCAATTTTTAGCTCAAAGCCTCCCTCTTATACCACCTTTGATCAAATGCCTTTTTGGGTTTTCATCTAATTTTTTTAAAACAAATGGCTTTTTGGGTTTTAATTTATTTTTTTAGGACGGATGGTCTTTCGGGTTTTCATATTTTTTTAGTCATAATAGTTTTTTAGATTGTCCAAATTAACGGTGGTTTGGTAGAATGCCTCTATCAATCTTTGCCAACATCAATGCTTTCTACTAAAAATGCCTTCTAGACTATATAGGGCCCTTCCTAATTAAGTGCCTATTTGGGCCAAGGATCTTTCATTCCAAGCAGAAATTTTCTTGTACCAATTCCCCCTCAGGGAATTTCTTGTGATAGATTTTCTTATCATGTGCTCTCATCATTCTTTTTTGGTATGTCTACCCTTGTTAAATAGCTTTAGGCTATTTTTCTCAATGAAATTCAGCAGCTCATAATGATCTCAAACCTATTTGGCTTTCTCGAACTTGGTTTCCATTAGAACCTGAAGTAGAGGAATCTTCACTCCAATTGGTAAGACAACCTCCGTGCAGTAGACTAACGAATAAGGCATTACCCTAATAAGGTTTGGACTAAAGTTCCATACGCCAATCTTTATAAGTATCTACCATCTTCCTTATGATTCTCTTAACATTTTTATTTACTACCTTTACAACTCCATTCATCTTCGAGCGGTATGTAATCGATAGGAAATTTTGAGTTGTGTACATACCCCATCATTAATTTAGTATTCAAATTAGAGGCATTATCCATTATAATTCTTTCGGAGATCATAAATCAACAGATAATGTTAGTCTTCAAAAATTTTATCATTGTGAACCTTGTCACATTGGTATAAGAGGCTACTTCAACTTATTTGGTGAAAAAATCTACAGCCACAAAGATAAAGTGATAACGGTTCAAAGCTACAAGGTTACTTGGCCCAATAACATCTATGCCTTATATGGAGAAAGCCCATGGCCCGGTTACAACATGCAACGGTGAAGGTGATACATGGATCTTGTCAGCATAGACTTGGCATTTATGATATTTTTGGGCATATTTGATACAATCACCCTCCATGGGCATCTAAAAATAGCCTAGTCTCATGATTTGCCTAGCTATTTTATGTTCATGAGCATGGATTCCATAAATCACTTCATGCACTTCTTCCAATGTCTTTTATGCTTCGAGAACATCAATACAACTCAGCATAATTTGATTATAACTCTTCTTGTAAAGAATCTCTCCATCCAAGACAAAATTCATTGCTTACCTTTTAAAGTTCCTCTTCAGTTTCATAAGCATTATCTGGGTATACTTGATCTTTAAGTTATCTTTTAATATCATGATACCATGGGAGGCCATTTACTTCTATTTCAACATTACAATAATATGCAGAGGATTCATAGTTACTCTTCTGAATTAGCATTACATCTTATCCCTCATTTATTTTGAACATTGAGGCTAGGCTGGCTAGAGCATCTGCCATTTGATTATCATCTTGGGATAAATGAATGAATTTCACGTCTTTAAACTCTTCGACCAATTCTAGAATTAGCTTATTATATTGTTACATCTTCGGATCTTGAGTTTTCCATTCTCTGTGCAATTGACAAATCACTAAAGCTGAGTCTTCGTATACTTTCAATAATTAAGGTTTTCTTTCTACAGCTGCAAGAAATCCCATAACACATGCTTCATATTCTGCTACGTTATTTGTATAGTTGAAGTCTAATTGAGTGGTGAAAGGGTAATAGTCCCCTTTTGGAGATATCAAGATTACCCTAATTCCATGGCCCAAAGCATTCGATGCTCCATCAAAATAAATATTCCATGTTGATCCCTCTATCAACTTGTCTTTATCTTCTGCTGAAATATTCATTAAAACCTTATCAGGAAAGTCAAAATTCAATGGTTAATAATCATCGAGTGCCTAGCTTGCTAAGAATTCGATAATAGCACCTCTTTTGATTGCTTTCTAACTTATATAAACCATATCATATTCTAATAGCAAGACCTGCCATTGCTTTCTAACTTATATAAACCATATCATATTCTAATAGCAAGACCTACCATCTAGCTATCCTTTTTGATAAAGCTGGTGCTTCAAAAAGATACTTGATTAAATCTATTTTGGTGATCAGCTAGGTGGTATAATACAACATGTATTGTTAGAGCCTTTTTGCAGCCCAAACTGGGACACAATATATCATTTCTATTTGATAATAATTTACCTCATAGTCAAGGAATTTTTTGCTGAGCTAATAAATTGCTTGCTCCTTCCTTTCTGTCTTATCTTGCAATCCCAACACACAACCCATAGACTTATTAAATACTGACAAGTACAAAATCAGAGGCCGTCAGGCTACATGTGGTACTAACACTGATAGATTACAGAGATAATGTTTAACTTTCTCAAATGCTTTCTAGCATTCTTTATTCCATTCACCAGGATTTTGTTTTCACAAAAGCTAGAATATCAAATAATACTTACCTGTGAGTTAGGATATGAATCTGGCAATGTGATTTAGCTTCCTAAAAAACTTAGTACCTCTTTTTGTGTACATGGGGATGACAATTCTTTAATAGCCTTAATCTTATCTAGATCAACTTTGATCTTATCTAGATCAACTTTAATCTTATTTTCCTATAAAACCTAATAATTTCCTAATAATCTTATTTTTAATCATAATGAAACCTAATAATTTCCTCGATTTTATGCCAAAAGTGCATTTTACAAGATTCAATTTTACTTGATACTTTCTTAATCTTTTGAATAGCTTTTGTAAATCCATGATGTGTCTTCCCTCATGGGGTGACTTAGCAATCATGTCATTCACATATATCTCTATCTCTTTATGCATTATATCATGGAATAGGGTGATCATCACCCTTTGATAAGTTGCTTTGGCATTCTTTAGTCCAAACGGCATAACCTTATAAAAGAAAATTCCTCATATCATGACAAATTTGGTATTTTCCATGTCTTCTGGCTCCATTTTTATCTGGTTATACCTTGAAAATCCATCCATGAAAGAGAATAAACAATTTGTCATAGTATTATCAACTAGAGTATCTATATAGGGAAAAGGAAAATTATCTTTCAAACTTGCTTAATTAGTCTTGGTAGTCTACACACATTCTAACTCTACCATTCTTTTTGAAAACTAGGACAATATTTGCAACCCTTTCTAGGTATTTTGCCACATCAAAAACTTGCTTCTTTACAAGTTTTTTTTTTATTTTTAAAAGTATTTTTGGTTTCATTCTCCTCAACTTTTTCTGAATCGATTTACATTCTGGTTTTAGAGGTAATTTGTGGACCATGATTTTCGTATCCAATCCTAGCATGTCCTGGTAGGAACATGTGAAAACACCTCAAAACTCTCAAAGCAAACTTATTAATTCTTCCTTGGTAGTGGTCATAAGAGCAGTCCCTATTTTGACTTCTTTTTTAACATTCTCACCATCCCTTATATTTATCACCTTAGTGGATTTTTCATGGGGCATTATTTGTTCATTCTCTCGCTCGAGTATTTTTACCAGCTTGAGTGGCAAAGTATGATTATCAACATCTTCTTCGAAATCAACCTCATAGCAAATAACCCCTTTAAAATTAAACTTTGAATCATGATTAAGATCATCCATTACTCTTTGAGTAAGAAATCTAAATGCTAAAGAAAAAAAGAAAAAGAATAGGCAAACAAATATATGACATGATTTGTGTATATGTATGTAAGAAGGAAAAGAAATATTGGTATAAACAACTTTGGATATAGACAAAAAGGTTATATGCATTTCATTTTTGTAAATGATAATTTGACATTTTTTGTTTTTATAGAAAGATTTTTAGATAACAAAATGAGTTTGCAAGATTACTTTGAAACCAATGTAAGCACAATGGTTCTCTTAGTACAAGTCCAATTTTTAGAGATGTATCAAGGCAGACAAAAATGGATCCCATGATCATCATTCGGCTCTTCGCTGTCTTCCCTAATGGTAGCCACTTGACATTTCTCTAATGTTTCGTTAACCACTATACTAACTTTAGTAGTTTTTCTTTGCTTAGCTCCTGGATTAACAACCCTTCATAACAAAAAAATTCATCCTATAAGAGGTAAAGGGTTAATTTTTAGCTTGACTGTTAATCAATGGCTTAGGGTAGCTTCTTTCCTCAATATCTATTTTTAAATTTCTTCTTTAACTCCACTCTGCTTAAAGCCCAATCCATGCTTTCTTTCTTGCCAATGACATTACTAGAAAGATTGATCCCTTGCAAGCATTTCCCAAGTTAACTTTTAACTTAGGCTTTTTTCTGACTGTAAGCATAAGGCCCATGCGGATGCTCTTTGAAAGGCTAGGTTTTAGGATTATAGAACCTTCTGCAACAAAGGTGGCACTAACAATTTTAAAGTATCTGAAGGAGCACTCAATTTCAACATTTGCTTCAACATAAAGGGCTTAGATGGAAGTCATGGCCACGATGTCTTCCTCCCCGGATGGGCTAACCAATTTCTCTTCAATTATGAATTTAACTTTTTGGTGCAAAAATGATGGGAGAGCCCCAAAAACATGAATCAAAGGTTGTCCTAGCAAATAGTTGTATGCTGGGATAATGTCTATCACATGAAACTCAATTTCAAACAAGCATTGGCTAATATCTAAGGTGAATGAAATAGTCTCTTTGATTTCTCTCTTCATCCCATCAAATGCATTAATGATTGTAGAACTATATTTGATTTGACTGACATCAATTGGCAAGTAAGACAACGTGATTAGTGGCATTATGTTTAAAGTTGATCCATTATCAGCAAGGATTTTAAGCATTATGGTCCCTTTACAGTGAATTATGATGTGGAGAGCTTTCATTGAAGTATTGCCCTATGGTGGGATTTCATCATCACTGAATGAAATGAAATTGTCAACAACAATGTTATTTACCAAGCAATCTAGCTTATTAATGGAGATGTCTTGAGTAACACAAGCCTAGTTGAGCACTTTTAACAATGTATTCTAATGTGCTTCTGAGCTAAGCAACAGGGCTAGCTATTGCTTCAGAAATCTTTGCCTGCTATTGCTTCAACTGTTCCACTATACTATACTCAGTGTGTTTAATAAACTTGAGGAATTTGGCAACCTCTTTTTCCTTGATTGATTCTTGTACTTCTACCAGGATATCTTCAGTAACTGCTATTTTTCCAAATATTTATCCTTTTTACTTGGTTTTGGATAGGTTTCATTGATTTTTGGATCGTAAACATGACTATTTCATGTTATGTAGCTTACTCTTATAATGTAAATAGTAGCCAATTAGCTCGTAATAGCCTCTAGAGTTGTCACCCCACCATCATATTATTTGTTATTCTTACATGAAAACAATGTTGGTGCTCTGCTAATGAGTCTGGGAGTAACTTTACCCTAAAAAGTGTAGCCTTTGGCTGATTACGATGAATGATAAGATGGTAATCGATGCCACAGAGTGGCTGCCATGATCTTTCATCGACCATGTTAATTGATTATTCTTTCTCTAGTTCGATTTCTTTAAAGAACCCAATTTTACCATTTTCCACCATCCTTTGGACAATGGCTAAAAATTTCAAGCAATTTTGCAAAGTATGTCCTAATGTTTTATGGAATTTGCAAAAGGTAGCACCAGGATCATGATTGGCTTTTGATACTTCCATGATTTTGACCAAAGATCCTGCCTTCAGTTAGGATTACCATGCCCTTTCCATTCCTAACTTTTTGGTCCTTTGACTTCCCTCATCTTTTTTTTTCAACAATTAGAGCTTTAATCCCAGGTTTGTATGATCAAGTAAAGGATTTCCTGCTATATTAAGTGTTAGGGCATTTTTAAATCGAAAGGTGCCTCTTTCAAGAAGGCTTTGGACCTTGTTCTTAAAGGTCATATAGTTGTTGATCGCGTGACCCCCTATTGAATGATACTCACAGTGCAGATTGGGGTTATACCAACTAGGGTAATTACTCTCATATGGTTTGAAAAAGATTAGAGCCACTAATTGTGCCTCGAAAAGCTTATCAAACTTTTCCTTGTCAAATTAAAGAAAAAGTTCATAGCACGGTCTAGGTTGGTTAATTCTTTGGGTTGGGGGATTAACTTTGGGTATTGGTTGGTTTTATAGAGAAGGGTTCGGAATAGCAGTCTAGGTGATGTTAAAGTGAGAGCTTAGGGTATGTTAAGAGAATAGGTATTTTGGGTTGTTATCTTTGGTTTTGATAATAAGGACAGGGTCATTGACAGTATGGCTGACCAACATAGTTAACAAATAGAGCCTCTTTTTTTATATTTCCTAGCCCTATGTTTTTTTTAGTGGAAGACTCCTTAGTTGTTTTTTTTTTTACCTTTATAGCTATCTCAATCATTTCTCCAAAAATAACAAGATCAGTAAAATTCTTAGTCAATTCCCTACCAATTTGTCATAATAAGGGGACACAAGGTGTTCACAAATAGCATTATGATTTCTTTCTCAGTTAAGAAAGGTTGAACCTGAAAGGCCATGTCTCTCTATCTTTGTGCATACTCCTTTAAAGTTCTGTAAACTTCTTCTTCATAGTTTGGAGAGTCAGTCTATCAGGCACCTATTCAGCCATATGTTTATATTGTTGAAAAAATGCATTAGCCAAGTCAATCTAGCATTGAATTTTGAGTGTAGTTTAAATCATTGCACCATCTTGGTGCAGATTCAGACAAGCTCTCTAGAAAACAATGAATCAAAAGCTTGTCATTCTAGGCATAGCCAGCTATCTTCCTAAAGAACATTTTGATGTGTGCTTAAAGGGAAGTGCTGCTCTTGTACTTTTTAAACTCAGGCATTTTAAATTTTGATGGGAGGACTAAATCTGGTACTAGACTAAGGACCTCAATGTTTACACTGCAATGTAGTTTGACCACTTTAATGGCTTTTAACCTTTTCTTAAGGAGCTGTAACTTCCCCTTCTCAATCTCTACTTCCACTTGCTCTTTACCTTTCTATTTATGTTTTTCCTCTTGATCAATACTAGGGCCTGTCAATTCTTCTTGGGTGACTGTAGTTCTTGCACCTGCCCCTTGGGAAAGGGTATTGGGGTTAATAATAATGATTGGTGGATTAGTTGTTGGGACATTTTGTTGCAGATTTTGGATATTAACTAGTTACACATTTTAAGTGTTAGTTGTTTGTTCCTCAACTAGTACCCTGAATCCCCCAATAGGAGTATAAGTATTTATCTTTGGCTGTTGACGAATAAGCTTCCTTGCCATTAATAACTACATCATCCTTAGGATCTGAGCTCGTAGTTCTTTTTGCCTTTTTAGCATGGCCTCTTGGGCCTGCCAATGACTTTTTTCTAATCTTGCCAAATAATCCTCAGCCATTTTTCTTAATCTGAATCTAGTATGGTTTTGACGAATGGGTAGTGGTTAAATTAATCTTTCAAGGTTTGCTACGTTGAAACCTTAAAATTCCAAATTTCTTTAAGTTAATTAATTTTTATTTATGAACTAATGAAATTAATAATCATGTATGTACATATGTATGCATTGTATGAGTATATGAATATATTTGCAAGGACTCTTGCTTTAATAAAGATTCTACACTTGGAAATTTTCCATTAACTTTGTGACAAATTACATATTCATATCATTGATAATGTAGGGATTACATCTGAGAAAATTCTTAACTTGATTATATGGTCACTAAGCCTTATCCAAAACTGAACTACAACATGTCGTATTATCTTATGGGATTAATTTACATCTGTAAGTCTTTTATCCTTTCCACCATTTTCCTTGCTTGGATGGCAGCTTAGTGGATCCATTATGTAAGATTATCTATGTTCATCTGTCAGCCAAAAGAATTAGCTACCTATCATCTGCCATCATCTTTAGCCCACCATAATCTATCAGCCCCGTATGCATCCAGATCGTAGTAGACTTGTGCCGAGGCGCAAATGTTATCTCCTCTATGCTATAATTCCAATCCTATCTTTGTAGTTGTTATCATGAGACCTTGTCTTTCTGCAAATAGTTGAGATACCCTTCCAAGCTCTCGATCTAAGGCAACTTGGAGTCATTCACTCTTTTCAATAGACCTACTTAATTAGAGACAAATGTCAACATGCTCTCTTCTTTCTCTTTTAAAAATAGCTTGCTTGGCTTTTTATTTGAAAGCTTTATCCTTTCATACTTTTAACTCTTCACTAAGCCTATGCATATCCTGTCTCATTCCCTTGGTAATACTACTAGAACTCTCAGATATCCTAATAAGCTTCATTTTGTTGTTCTGTTCAATCTAGTCATTCTACATTAGATTGTACTATTCTTTCATTCTTTCAATTACTTTTGCTTTTGCTTCCATCTTCATTCATAAATAGGAGGAGTTGCTGATCACACATTCTCTTTCATTCCCTAGCAGTTTCCTCCTTAATCAAATCAATCTCGGATGGCATGACAGGCTAAGAATAGATACTCAAGGAATGGTCCTATTTGAACTAGGAATGATTATGTTACAAGCCTGAACTCTCCTCCAAACATCATACCCTAGAGTGGTCTTATCTGTGTATGCACGTAATCCTGACTCATACCTCTCCCTCTAGTGTAATATGGCTATCTAAAGTGACTTTCTATAATCCTCACCCTGATATTTTAAGTTAACAATAGCCAAATTGAAAGTCATAGGGATGAATTGTTGTGATCCATATTATCTCGAGACTAATAATGATGCATTACCCATGGTGCCTCACATACTGAGTAAAGGCATATAAAGCAGATTACCACACGGATAAACAAAGCATTTCGATGAAAAGTATGGTGCCCTTTAGGTTATATCAGAAGAGGCCAAGTTTTTTAGCATTTTAACCCATTCTTTCTTGGTTCTAGACTGAGGCCATTTTTTTATGAATTCCTGAAGAGGGATAGAATGTGAGAAGTAGGGTTTGACTCTCTGCCCTTTCTCCTTAAAAATGACTTCGGGCCCAGATATATAATAAAAGAGCACTTCCATAAAATCTCTATGAACCTTACTTTCAGCATGCATTGAGTGCTCAAATCATCTTGGAAAATATTACCAAAACTAGATGCATGTTTCCTTTCAACCGATCAAATAAATCCATGACAATTGCCTCAACCTGTCCTAACACTCTCAGGGAGAAAACCATCATGTATATGTCACAACATACCCTGGGGTGGATCATCGCGGATCTATGGGTGTATACGACGTAAAATTTTTTTTTGACTAGGAAATGTCTTCTTGACTGAGACTTTTCCTTTGCAATGTGATGAGAATGAAAAAGTATGGATTCTTGACTCATGATATAGTGAGGGAGACCATAAGACAAATTGCTTATCTTATTGGTCTAGGATGACCATCAGGCCAACGATTGGAGTCGCCACCAATCATTTTAGGCTAGGCATGATCGGATGCCTATTGAAACCGATGTCTTGAGTTATGAAACTCCAAACATTGATCCCATGGTCTGCGTGGTACAAAGATTCGTCATTTGATTTTGGGAGTTGGTTATACACAATAAGGCACGAACCTCTTCGCGACACCCAAAATCGGTACCTTACTAGTTATGTCTTATCTCAGTTTCGATTCTTTCGATCTTAACTCACACTATTTTGATATAACCCTATTTTAATACATGAATTTTATAAAAATACTAATCCAGGTTTTGATGAAAAGATTTAATCTCATATATGCCTCGGATAGATGGGGAATATAGAAATTTCTAATAAAAATGACCTTTGGATTTTACTTTGAAAATGGAATATTCCATTTTAGGCACTGGAGAGATACCCACGTGGAACATCACCTTTAATTTTACTTTAAATGATTTAAAAATATGAATGTGAATAATCGTCACAAAGAAATCACGTTAGTAAGGCAACGAATGAAGTAACATAACATGAACCATTCAATGTAATGATAAAAAGAAGGGATGGACTATTGGAATTTATCTTGCAATGGGCATCGATTACCTGGGAATAACTGAATCGATAATTTTCAAGACGAATTTGGGTTCTTTGATTGAACGAGGTTTTTTAAATAAAAATGGGCTTGACTCTTGACACATTCATAGAAATTCGGGAAGAAAAAAATTTAATTGTAGTCGAAAGATAGGGTTGGAGTATCCCCGAGGATGATGAATAATTTTGACAAAGGAAGATTTTTAAATCTTAAAAATTTTGAAAAAGTGGGATTGGAGTATCCTCTCAGAAGGTCGGGGTTAGAGTATCCCCGAAAGTGACATGTCTGACACTCTTTAAAGAAGTAGAGTTGGAAAACTTAAGTTGACAAAACTTTGTAATTTAGAAAATGAGTGAGCATTTGGACGCTTTTTTATAAAGGAAATTATTATGAATAAGGATGGTAAAGATGTAAAAAAAATTCATGCCTTGATGTGAGCCTATGAGATTTTAAAGCGTGTTCTTGAGGCTGATCAGGGTGATATGGTGACATTCGAATGTCTCAAGACGAAGCTCGGGAAAACAACTCAATTTTGACCATAACCAAAAATAGAGGGACATCATCACGCTGTCCCACTTTATGAATTTATTCTAAATTAGTTTGAAGGTTTCAGAGGGTGAACAAGATACTCTTAGAAAGGTAACTCAACAAGGGTCAATCTAAAAATATTCCCAATATCCCAAAAAAATCACTTTCTAAGGGAATAAATTTTCAAGTTTGGATTAATTACGTTGCTGGCAAAGCATACGAGGGACAAGATGTGTCAAAATTTGAAAAATCACCCCGGACTCATTTGGTATCGAAAAATTGCAAACGATATCTTTTTGAAAAGGAAATTTCATGAATATATGAAAAGTGTTTGAAGGATTTGGAAAAATCATTTAGTGGGTTTGAACGACCCGATCAAAATAAATGTTGCTGATTCTAGGGGTTTTGGACAGTTTAGATTTGAAAAATCATAACTCTCTCATCCGGAATGATCCAAGGGTGAATAAGACATTGTTTTAAAGATAATTTGACACACTTTGAGAGAAAAATATCAAAAAATTCATGAAATTTTTTTTTGGATTTTAAACGAATTTTTCAATTCACAATAGTTGTGCTACTAGTAGGGGACAAAGCAGGGGATATTTTTTATTTTTCTTTGTGTTTTCGGGTCCAAACTCTGGCCATTGACATTCAAACATCCATGATTAAAGGGAAAGAGTGGCATGAGTGTCACAAACTCATTTGCATAACCCTGAAGTAGTTTGGGATGATGAAACAACCCGTTGATCATACCACTCAAGGTTTCGACTCAAAAACAAAGCATAAATATTTCGGGAACAAGTGAAGGGCCATTTTGGTTGGAAAACCAAAAGATTTGAGCACGTTTAACCAAGATTCCAGATCTGGAAAACTTACTTTTCCCCAAGATTTTTTTTGCTAACTTTAAGGAAAATGCTAAGTTCATGCTAATCCTCATTGGTTGAGGTTAACATGCATGGCTTGTGGAGGTTTTGAAAATTAGTTTTTTTTTTTTTTACAGCCATCAAACATGCACTTAGACAAGGAGAAGACAATGAACATACAAGGGGATAACACATAACAT
>JBBYHK010472257.1:0-19837 GCA_038382065.1 Adansonia grandidieri | reverse complement strand
CTATTATGCCCTTTCCCCTACATAGGCCACCAGTGTTAGAATAAGCCCGATTTTAAAAATTAATTCCACCTAGAAAACAAATTTCAAGGATTTTTGGAATATTTTAATATTACATTTTATCAAGCAACCTTTCTAATGGTACCTTATCCGATTTCTAATACCTCCAAATTTACTTGAAACAAATTTGAGAAGAGAGATAGTGCGATGTCATGCCCTAATTTTGCAATTAAAATCATCCTAACTTCCCGGAACACTTTTATCGAGAGGTTTAAACTTTTTGAAGTATACCCAATTGACTCCTCATGAAATCACATAATTTGACACAAGTCATTTAGACTCAGATCAAGGTTAAAACAAAAATAATTTCATTCAAACTCTCGCATTCTATTTTCAAAATACCTTTTGCCCAAAATATTCTTTTTCTTTCTAAATATTAAAATTTTTGTTTTTGGGATACTCTAATCCCACTTTCCAAGAGGATATTTCAACCCTACTCTTATTCAAAACTTAGATTTTCTCTCTCTTGGACATTCTCATGACTACTAATCAAAGCCATTTTTTTAACAGATCCAAAATTTTCATCTTAAGGGATACTCCAGCCCCACTTTCCAAGAGGATGCTCCAACCCCGCTCTTTACCTAAAGTCTGAATTTTCTCTCTCCCAGAACTTTCCAAAGGTCTTTTGATCAAAACCATTTTTTGAACACACCCAAAATTTACACCTTAGGGGATACTTTAAACCCATCTTTTAAGGGGATACTCTAACCCTGCTTTTCATCAAAAGTCTAATTTTTCTCCTAAACATCCTCGGTCATTTTAATCAAAACCTCTTTTTTTAATCCCTCAAGTTACCATCGAGTCCAAACAGATCTCAAAGTTGTCATCTTGGTTATTCTACAATAATCGAAGATAATTATAAGATACATTCCAATAGTCACTTTTTTCTTCATGTCTTGTGCGTGATTGTTCTTATGTGATATAATTATATTTTTTTCGTATTACTAACACGTTTCTCTTTTGTAGGGACCATTGTGCATCCATATTTTAAAACTATTTTCAAAAAACTACATGGCAATGTCCTATGTTGGTATCTCTCCAGTGCCTAACACAAAATTTTCAAATTTTCAAAAATTAATTTGAAAATTATTTTAATAAAAAATCCCTATGTCCTTTACATCTCCAGGGCATACAAGTGATATAATTTTCTTTCAAAACCTGGATCTACAAATTTCACAAAAATCCATGCATTAATAGGGATTGTATAGAAATAATGATAAAGTGAAACCTACTAAATCAAAACTGAAGTGAGATCTAGTTAGCGGGCATCGATTTCGAGCATCATAGGGTTGCTAATCCTTTTCCATGCATAACCAACTCCCAAACCAGCCGATAAATCTTTAGACTACATAGACCTCAAAATCAATATTTTGAGTTTCGTAATATTGAATATTGTTTTCAATAGGCATATGATCATGGCTAGCCCAAAATGATCAGTGGTGACTCCAAATTTATGACCACATCACGGTAGCCCTCTGAGACTATTTGGATGAGCGATTCGCTCGACGATCTCTTTCCCTTTCATATTACTATGCCGAATTCAAATCTTGATCAAGGGATAACCTAAAGGCTCAACCACACCACCATATATTTTTAAGTTATGCATGCTCACTTTGGATTGTTCAAAAATAAAAAGGGTACATGGCAACATCTTGGTGACTCCACTAGGGATTTAGTTAGAGAGCTAGGCCTATGACTATCTATGTCTCACTCAGTCTTTAGCTTTTTCAGTTTCCATCATTATTTAGTTATACTCCCTTTTTATTTTATCTTCTATCCTTTTACCTTTCATAGTTTTTGTTTTATAACTATCAGGGACTACTTTATTCCTAAACAAATATCAATTTGAATAAGTATGGTAATATAGGGGTAAAGTTTGACTGCATTCCTGACACACACTGTGCACATGCATTTGTACTAGATTCCCATTAAACTCTATGGTTAGGTTAGTATCCCAATTATTAGGAGGAAGTGAGCCATCCGCCTTTATGAGTAACCCTCCTTATAGGCATGGCAAGACTTTTTTGGCTATAAATTACCTATTTCTCTCGTAAGTACCCTTTCGTATATGTATAGAGAAATACATCCATCAAATCAAACTTGTTCTACCAAACCCATGGTGGGCTTAGGATTAAGGTGCCCCAGTTGTCTTTACAGATGGATGAGCGATTTAGATACCAACTTAGGTGTTAACTTAAACCCATATAGTGAATCCTATAAGCCAAATCATGTCAAACCATGTCAAAATGCTAAAAGAATATATCAAAAAATAGGGTTACTTAGGGAAACACTTCTTACCTTCACTGCTATACATCATGGTTACATAGGCAGTGATGGACGGATACTGTCCCTTATATTTGTTATTTTATTTTTTGATCAATTTTAAGGTATGCCATTATGTCCTGCAATTACAATAAGTGGGTAATGATAAACAAATGTTGTAGCCTAAAATGCCCTGTATCATTTTAAAAGATTTATATCTAACCTAAATAAGCTATCATGCTCTCTAAACGATGGCCTCATCTATACATACCATAGGTTGTGATGAATGAATGTCGCCATTCAATCAATCAGTTTTGTCTTCGCAAGGTATTGTGTTACCTCATTAAGGGTAGTTTTTACTCGAATACATTGTTATCCTATCCGTTTGCTATCACAATCGTCGTGTTCGTCCAAGGCATCGTATCATCTATTGTTGAGGTAATTTCTATGATACCGTTTTGTTTCTTTTTTTATTCCCTTATTCTTATGCTTATTGTTTTGTATGATCACTAACTTGCTCCCTTTTTGTTTTTTGTTTGACGCATGCATCATTTCATCATAATCATCATCATCATAGGAAAATTAATCAATGGTTCAGTGTTCAGTAAAGGGTGTCTATCATGAAGCAATAGTTCACTTTTAATCTAAAGTCTTTTAAAAAAATTCGAGCATGGTCGGAGCATTGACAGTGTGAAGATAAGGACATTATTAAATCAAGGTATGTCTTAATGATGCGCAAAAGCATTAACATAGGGTACAATCGAATGATTGGCAAGATCTAAAGTAGATATAGGCCAATTGGAATGATATCAAGAGGGAATTATTCATAAAAAGATAAGAAGAAATAGCCCTCTTACTCTAGGCCTATTTGGATGATGGCTTGTTACGAGCAGTGTTTCAATTCTGGAACCCAACATATCAATGCTTCATTTTCAATTGTAAAGATTTGGTTTGCATAGTTAATGAATATACTATGTTACTCAATATTGAGAGAGCCAAGACTGACAAAATATACCATAAGGCTTATACCATAGGTGATATGGAAGGCCCATTGGTTTTCACCACAGATAATCATATACTGATATGGAGATTACAATTGTTTATCGCTTATAGGGTTGTGGGGAAGCACTAAATATACACCTATCTTAGTACTACGACAATTTCAACTAATAATTCTTTTCTTTTGTCTAAGACCTAAAATAATGGGATTTCAACCATAGTGACCTTGGTTACAAATCTAAAGCTTAGCTATCTTTCCATGCTTGGAAACAAACCTGTTTTATGTAAAGGTGTTGGAGAAAAAGTAGTATGACTTTGGGATATGAAGAGTAGAAGGTCTATCACATCAATGATGCCTTACCTTTATCTGGAACATCACATGGATTCCCCTTTAAGATAGAATTGCTCAAGCGAGAATTCGAGCAAGAAACGTAACCTTCACCAAAAAAATCACTTATTTAAGAAAATGAAGAGTCTGTTAGAAATAGACCTCTATCTTCAGGGTAGTGAAATGAATCGATTCATTAAAGAGAAAAATCATTTTAAGGAGGACCTTAAGAGTCTAAAAAAAACTACGTGGCACTTAGGTCGACACCTTGGCAAGTTATCAATAGAATGGGAGGTAGGGATTGCTACCTTGAGAAAAAGCTACATTGATGGAAAAAAGAGGCCACGGCCAATAGGGAGAAGCTTGTTAGAACTTGTTCCCTTATGTTAACTTATTAAAGGATGATGGATGCCTAAAAGCTCAAGCCTGAGACTTGAAAGCAAATTAGGTTGAGAATAATGTTCTAACACTCAGAATCCAAGATCTAAAGCATTCTATACAAGCTTGTCAAGACTACGTTGATGAAATAGTAAGGGCCTCTAGACAATAAGAATAAGAGTGGCTATAGATGGTTGATTAGGCATGCCAAACTTATCAAGATCTCCATCGTTATCTCACCAAAGATATTCATGTTGCCTAATTAGAGGCTGAATACATGATGGACATAGCCTATCCTTGACATGTGACATCCTACCCATTGGAGCCTATGAACAAGAACTGTTATATTTCTTGGAAAATGTGCTCAAATAATGTAATCATGTTAAGCATTTCCAAATGTAATCATGTAATCAAGATATTTGTTGGTCTAGTGAAAGACACTATTGGTGAAGCTGTCCTTTAATCTAATTATCCTTCTTGCATTTGCATGATTACTCTAATTCTTTTATTTGTTCATGTTAATAATCATCTACCATTATAATTGCATACTCACTGTCATCTCATAGAACATGCTCATGACACATTATAATGGCCTAATTCGATAATAATCTAAAGTGAAGGTGCTTTAAAACATGAAACTTACCATCCATCATCGGTATAACACACGCAACCATCGAAAAACCATGGAAAATAATCAGCAAACCCATCTGGTGACTCAAGCTTATGTATAAAGATATGTAGAATAATCATTTTTTAAGGCTAAGGAACTCCAAGCTCAGATTATTGAATTAAGTAAGCTATTGTCTGAGGCTTTGAAAGAAAAAAAAGACAAACGAGCACCATCAACGTAAGAAAGGAATCGGTCAATCTCGATAGTAACTTGTATGGTGTTATTGAAGTTACTAATGCTCAGGAGGTGGTATCATATGGGCAACATCATCTAAGAATGATGATTCCATCAACTCAACCATTCATTTACATTAACCCAATAGCCGTACTCTATCTAGTTTAAGGATTTTTGAGAGAAGGTTTTTCACCTGTAAAACCTATAGTTCCAAATCTTGATGAGTAAGTGAAGCAAGAAAGAGTGAAGAGATCTTCAAAAAATGATGAAGACTTAGACAAGTATCAGTCATCGAAGAAGGGCTTTCAAGCTGTCGAAGGAAGTGATAAATTTAGGATTATAGATGCCAAGTCTTTAGGATCATTTTTCACTTTGTCATCTTGCCTAAATTCAAAGTGTTAGATTTTGAGAAATACAATGGGACTACGAAACCTACTACCCATCTTCGCATGTACTATCGCAAAATAGCCGGATACAAGGAGAATAAAAAGTTATTAATTCACTAATTCCAAGATAGCCTAGCTTGGACAGTCATTCATTCGTATATAGGGCTAAATACCGTAATAATTTAAATATAGGTAGATTTGGCTCGTGCTTTCCTTAATCAATAAATGCATGTATCCGATTAGGCACTAGATCATTTTTCACTTATAAACATGGAAAAGAAAGCCTCTGAGAGCTTTATATAATAAGCTCAGAGATAAAGAGAAGAAACAACCTAGGTTCATTCTTTAACCAAGAAAGAAATGACGATCATGTTTATTGACACCTTATGAGCTCTTTACTATGAGAGGTTAATAGGAAACGTCATGAAGAATTTTGTTGACATGGTTATATCAGGCGAATTGATCTGGGTAAAGTAAAAAATTCAAAGGCTAAGGATAAGAAGAAAGAGGTGAATACTATTAGCGAATGTCCTGTTAAAGTCACTCACAACCCATGTTTGGCCCAAAGTTTATACTTCTCAAACATGGTGTATCCAAGCTTTAAACCCTATTCACTAGTACCATAACTAGTTCATTCTACTAGGTTTGCTCTAACAATAAGCATTGCATCGAATCTTATTCAAAACATGACTTAAAGCAGACAATCCCACAATGCAAATAGTGTAAGAGCTTCAAATAATCAATAGGTACCCTAAAAAAAGAAACACTTTGAGCTACTTTTTTACTTTTATAAAGAGATTTACTCCCGCCTATTGGTAGGCCAACTAATGGTCCTGATATTCATAAACCCGAGATCATCACAGTATCCTAACTAGTACAATGAGAATGCCTATTATGAGTACCATGTTGGAGTACAAGGTTATTTTATTAAAATGCATCTCATTCAAGAGAAAGGTTAGAGCTTGTTAGAAAAAGGGTGTAATCAAGGTCGAACAAGGGCCTAGACCTAGCATTGGAGCCAATCTATCTCCTAACCATGCGGAGCCAAAAATGAATAGGTGATTGATGGGAAAAGATATTAGGTCGAAAGAAGCAACAAAGAAGTTGAAACCCTAATAAGTAAAGTATGGCAGGCTTTTGTGAAGGCAAGAATAGTGTCATGTGTCAAAACCATTGTAAAAAAACCATTGAACCATTTTGCTCCCACTGCGATCAAGAGCACACTTTATAACACTACCCATTTTTCCTAGAATAGTCTAACGGATAATGGACCAATTCAAAATTTAGTTCTATGAGGAGTGAGATGAGTACATCGATCTGTCTACTAATGCCATAGATGAGGTTGAACCGACCATCGATTGGGTTTCAAGTTATTTCTCTCTTATGAAAATGGAAAAAAAAGCTGATGAAAGCTTCAAGTAGTACATTCTTAGGTGGATAAAAAATGCCACCAAGATTCACCCCTTGTTGATAGAAAAAAGAGGTGATTGTTAAGTTTGTTGGCACATCACAAACCCTTTATTATAAGAAAAAAAATACCCAAAGAACTTCATAGATGCAGTCACATTAGATGGAATGATCGATAAGGCCATGAAAAGTGACTCAGATAAAAGAAATACCCTCAAGGGCAAAAGAAAAGGAAAAAAATTTGAGGCTAAGCAAAGTTCAAAACTGGTGTTGGAACCAGTTCATCCTAGGCCCATACTAAATCTGTTGCTAAGAAAATGGTTATTAAAAATGACTACTAGATCGTAAAGACTATTGACAAGGTTAGGATGACAATGAATCTAGTTTGGCAAATCTTGGTACAAATTGATTTCGTTAACAAGGCCAAATGGATAGGGGATAAAACTAATGAATTTTATGATTTCCATACCATCTATGGCCACACTCTTCAAATGTGCAAAAAGTTTTATGCTATGGTTCAAAGAATGACGAGAGTAGCGTTGAATTCTATAATGAAAAGCCAGTCTTACATACCTAGTTAACAAATGCGATATTGTCTATCAATGCCACAAAAAAAAAAGCAATCATTTTTACAAGGTTAGAAGAACATTGATCTTATTTGACAAATAATCAGGAGTCAAAGCTACCAATGTTCAGCCTACGTTGAAAATGACCATTCAACTTCTATGCCCTTTCCCTTATAAGGACAACAAGGCAATTTTTTTTAAAAAAAATACAAGCAAAACTTTAATTATCAAAAAATCTAGTCAGCAAGGAACAAATCTTGACCTTTCAAGGGTAAGCCACCTAACTCAGAGTGGCAAATATTATGCCTTAGCTACATCAAGAAATGAAGTCCAAAAAAAAGCACACCACTCCTATTTCTCAGGCATTAAAGTCTATAGCCCAAGAATTAGAACCGATAGCTATTAGGGAGCCAACTAGTGAAAAAAACCTACAGGATTCCATAAGTTCATCTAGCACAATAAATACAGCATCTTCAGTCAATTGAACAAGCAACCTGCCAAAACGTCTGTGCAGTCACTACTACTAAACTTTGAAGCTTATAGAAATACTTTCCTCGTGGTCTTGAATGAGGTATATGTCCCTCCTGACATCTCTATGTGTTAGTTGGATCATCTAATAGGCAACATCACTGTCGACAACTATATGCCTTTCAGCAATGATTAAATCCTTTATGGATGAAGAGAAAACTATAAAGCCATTCACATCACCATACACTAAAAAATCAGCACGTTGCATAAGGTACTCATCAATAATAGGTCAGCTCTGAATGTAATGCCCATAGCATGCTTAAACAAGCTCCTTATTGATGCATCTTATATCTAGAATAGTCATACAACTGTGCGAGCATTTGATGGTACTTGTAGAAACATCATAGGAAACATCATCGTTTTGCTCTAAATTGACCCATGCACTTATAAGGTTAACTTCCATGTGATGGATATCGCTCTATCATATAACTGCCTTTTGGGAAAGCCTTGGATTCAGTGTTATCGATATCATATCAGTACCACTTGATACATACCAATCTTGATATATAATGGTACCAATGATGGTTTTGTTTCTGTCTACACTGATCTTACCAACTAAAAATAGTTGAACAGTCAGTACATAATATTAGCTTGTAAAAAAAATTAAACTAATATTGATCTTAAATCTTATGAATATTATACATAATTACTCATAATTTTAATTAAAATTCGATATAATTATTCATAAATTTAATGATCATTCCATCATCGTTGCATCAAAAGTTGAAATTCATCGTTGAAAACAAAGTTATCAACATCGAAGTAGAGGAAGACATTATTGCTACTATTTCCATCGATGCCCCGTATATTAAGCCCGATGAGGATGTTCCACAGTCCTTGTTTTAGTTGTTTGAGTTCATCAATGCCGTTTATGTCAAAGAAAGGTTGCCAATGGTTAGGCCTCATGTATCATAGAGCACTCATATAGGTTTAAAGTTAACCATCGGCAAAGGTGCTTGGGCTTGAAGGGGACTTGGAAAACATTTTTTAGGAATTGCTATAGCCCTGAAAGTTGTCGACCAAATTGGTAAAAGAAGGTTGGGGTTCAAGCGTAGTGCATAACATAAAAAAAAGTTCAAAATAACCATGAGAAGTGGATAGCCTATTCGTTGGAATAGAACTTGGGGTAAAAAACAATGATATTTCCACCGCTCTAGGAAAGTTTTTGTCCCAGAGGATACATGAATATTGGCTCTTGAACAAATGATTATCTAAATGTAGACCTGTCTTAAGATAAGTTATCCTGGCAGAATTTTGGAGTTATTGAAAAGAAGAAAAAAGTTTATCTTCTTCAAGGAGTTCAATTGTGAATCAAATTTTGTCTTCTCTAAACTAAATCCTTCCTTGATTATGTCTAAGTCCAAGGTCGACACTAAGAGTTAATGTTTGACTAAGACTTTAAAACTTCCAAGGTAAAAGAGTTTCACTATGAATCAAATTGTATTTCCTTCTAAATCAAGCTAGCTAAATCTTATCAAGATTCTAACAGGTTGATTATGAATCAAACATTTCACCTTTGAAAGATGTGGTTGGCCAATGTACATAAAGATTACGAGGGATAAGTTCAACCATGGCTTTAAGAGTTAAAGTTTTGGTTAAACTAGAGAGCTTGAGGATGAAAGTGTTGGGTAGTTTGGGCTCATGCATATCAAAATAGCATAAAATTAATTAAATAAATAAAATGTGTAGCAAAAAGAAAAACAAAAAAACACTCGAATTTTAAGAGGATCTTAGGTTGAGATCTACATGTAGTTGCATTGACAATTTATAAAAGCACATATCTGATAACAACCATACCTACCTAGAGACTAATAATTCTAAATGTGCCATTCCTTGCATGATCTTAGTGGCATGGTCACATGAAGAAAACTCTGAGGCTAAGAGAAGCATAAGTGCCTTTCTTTTAACGATGATCCATAGGAATGGATGCTAGAGCCTCCAAAAGATTTATAGATTCGCTTGTGCTAGTAAGCTGATCTTTTAGGATCATAATTAAAGGGTTAAATTTTTTTTTTTTCAAGAAAAAGGGTTAACAGAATTTAGGATAAATAAGAAAAAGGAAAAACCTTAAATTTAAGAATTATAGGTTTTTTTCCTTTTGTAACAACAACTTGATAATAATTCTTGATCATCAATGATCATGAAAAATCAAGAAGCAAAAACAAAGGAAAGTGCAACTAATCACATTAGCCATGGTCCAAATTTAAGTTTTTTAAAAACAAGGTGCTAGCAACTCTTACAATCTTCATGAATCAAGATTACCAATTCTTTTAACTTTACAATTTTCAAGATTTCAAGATTACTAATCTTTTAACTCATATTTCATATATATAATTAAAATTAATGTACATTCATATCAACTAAGTTCGTCCACCATATTGGGCTAAATCCAAGTGTCTTTAATCAATATCTAATAATGAAGTAAAGCTATTTTACTTTTTGTTGGGCCATTGTCTATGTCACAACTATTAGTGTCATTGGGCCAATTTTACCTTAGTTAATATATGATTAAGAATGGTCCAAGAAACCCATTCCTTATTCATGCAACAAGTGACTATACCTAGATTTATAGATTAGATTTAATTCTTAATTAAATCTTCTTGCTTAAGTGAAACTTTTCACACAAGCTAGTCTCTAAGTAGTATTATCATATAACACTAGTCTGAATCAAGGCATGATGTTTAAATAAACCTTATGTTCAAGAATCAAGAATAAAATTTTTTAATTAAGTCAAACACTTTTAACTTGCCCTAAAGTAATTTGAGTAAGACATCATTGTTTTCACATGACAAACATATCCTCTTTGTATTACTAAGGCATTTAAATTTTGATTTCTTAAATCCTAATTATGCCTTAATCTTCATTAATTGAAGTTTTCAATTAAGTCCTCCATATTTAACTTTTTATCCTATTAAGTCTAACTTAATTAAATCTCAAGTTTAATCCAACAATAGCATCCTATTGTGTGAGACCTATTAGGTTATATGTTGGCAATGAACATCATTAATCTAAATAATTACATTCATAGATCAGGAGTAGGATATAGCAAAACATTATGACCACCAAAATGTTGAAGTCCAAGATGACCTCGAAGAAACCTTTTAATAACCAATATATTAGTGTAATTCGGTCCTTCCACCAAATATCTCAAAAATACCATGAACATGGTGCAGTATCTATTCATGTATCAATCCATGTTAGTTTTTGTAGCGTATGGTTAATTTCATGACTTTATAAAGTTAACCAAAGCCAAAAATATATAAGATATATCTTCGATGTCACTTAAAGTGGTGGATTTTCTAAAGATTACTCATCCATTTTCATATGCTTTATGTCATGCCCAAAACCACATACCTTTGACATCCATTAAATTGGACCACTATGTGTGGAATTAAAGCTTAGCATTCCCCATGCAAGATGACCTAGTACCACAAGTTTGAGGACTACTTACACGACTGACACATGAAAACATTTTGATATAGACTTAAGTGACAATACCAAATGGAGTTCTCCAATGGGACTTATTCAATGAACTTGTTTCCATAAAGTAAGCACCCATATGCCATCCTTAGTATCCCTTATACTTTAACTCATGCGATTAGTTGCTTACTTCATAAATAAGAAAGCATAACATGTGCTAGTCTTTGAGTGTACCAATGCCTTGTCTAGGCAATACAATAACCAGGATCATTTTTAGAATTTGATGCATAAGGATCTCATAATTTTAACTTATCACATTTCTTTTGCAAGGCTAAATATGTTCCATAAGCTTTATCCAATTAGTAGCTCATGGTTATTAGTCATGCTACTAACATGAAAAAAAAGTTGAATCACTAAATTAAGTGATAGGTCTATATTATTGACCAATACAAGCTTCATTTAAGTAGAATGTTCTTAGGCATATGCTAAAATCTCCCACTTACATTAAGCAAATCGCTAACACATCTAATATTGAACTCTTTTGATTAGCAATTGTATCTCAACTAGGAGAATGTTTTAGTACTATTGTGAGAATATGCTTTGATCATATTCATGATAATCTTACTATCCAGGTCATTAACAAATTCTATCACAACAAGACCCAGATTCTAATCATATGGCTTAATTTTTACTTTAAGAACTATATGAGTCTTTTATTAGCTTATATGCTAATGAAAAGTAAATCCTTTTATGAGCCTAAACAAAAGAGTTTTTTTATAATCTTTAGGGTATAAACATGCAATCCTATCTACTTTGAAACATTTTTAAATAATTACATTTTAACATCATGGTTATTTATCACTAAGTCAAATTATGATCTTTAACTTTTAAAGAATCATGAATAACTCCCACTACACCCAACATGTGTAGGATTAAAAGAGAATTATATTTGAAAGCATATATTTGAGAATAATGGGAACATGACATAGAACAAATTCTATGTATAATTTTTTATTAAAAATAAGTGAATCAAAGCATGGCATTTAATGCTAGCAAACATCCTTTATTAGCACGTAATTGCCAAAATAAATCATGATAATGTTTCAAAAACATTAATCAAGGAAAGCTTTGATCAATACCAACAAGGTTGTCATTCTCATATTCCATTTTTACTACTCTTATTATTTAGGTTTTATGATATGTGACATACATTTAAGTACCAATATCTAGGTATCATATACTGAGAAAAGTGAATTAATCTGAGAATATATTTGACGTGCAAGCTTCTTTAGGCTTTTTCCCTTTGATCATATCAAAATTTTCTTTTCAATTTATGCTCTATTGATCCAACTTTCCATAATGGTGGCATGCTTCTTTCTCATTGCCTTTGTCTTTCTTCAAAGGAATGTATAAGGACAATGCATGGATCATGACCCATGACATATTAAAGTGCTTAATTTGAAATGCATCATTTCACATGAAGCTTAACTAGGCTAGCTTCTGACATCTTACGTAGGAACTATTTCCTAGGAATGTTGAACCCCTCATGTTGATTATCCTTATTAAACTATTCTACAATGTTTCTAATGATTTCCTGAGTATTAAATAATCATGTGCTCCTTTAAAAGTTTAGGTGCAATATTAGCCATCATCATAATATGGCTTGATCAAGGTCATAAATATGAACTTGATGGACTGCCCATAACCTAATGGGCTATTCTCAGATATGCCTTTCAAGTAGCATTAAATAATCTTAATAATGGGACTGGTCAGTGAAGTTTATTCATGAAACTTTATCAGATACTTAGGGATAGTTTATTTGTCATGTTATGTTTATATCTAATATGAAAAAAAAACATTTTTATTGTTAATAATTGTAGTTTTAACCATTAAGGTTAATAATTGTCCTTATTATTTTTTTTCAAAATAATAGCCCTAAAAACTATTTTAAGAAATTCAGCATTTGATCTTCTTAATAGGCTAAGACCCCATTCATCCTTACATAACCTTGAATGACTCAGCAAATCATGTAGAAACTAATTGAATAGATAGCTTACCAATTGCATTTGTATGCAACTCTAAGATTGTTAGGTGATAACTTTTTGCCAAAATGCATCATTTGCGTTCATTTAACGATTGCCTCTTGTTGCCAGTACCCTTTTTATCTTTGGATGATCCGAAGTGAGTGCATGCGACTTAAAAATATATGGTGGTGTGGTTTCGCATTTGGGTTATCGCATTTGGGTTATTCCTTGATCAAGATTTGAATTAGGCATAGTAATATGAAGGGGAGAGAGACGGATGAATTGCTTATCCGACTAATCTTACAAGGCTACCATGAAATGGCCATAAATTTGGAGTTACCACTAATCCTTTTAGGCTAGGCATGATTAGATGCCTATTGAAAACAATATTCTAAGTTATGAAACTAGAAACATCGATTTTGAGGTCTGTGAGGTCCAGAGGTCGTTGGTTGGGTTTGGGAGTTGGTTACATGTGAAGAGGGATTACCACTCCCACAACGTCCAAAATCGGTACCTACTAACTATATCTCACTTCAGTTTTGATTTAAGAGGTTTCACTTTATCATTATTTTGATATAATTCCCATTAATGCATGGATTTTTGTGAAAATTATAGATCTAGGTTTTTAAAGAAAATTAATCACCTGTGTGCCTCAGAGATGTGGAGAACATAGGGATAGTTGATGAAAATACTTCAAATTAAATTTTAAGGATTCGAATATTTCATGTCAAGCACCGAAGAGATACCAACATAGAACATTGCCTTATAATTTTTTGAAAATAGCTTTAAAATATGAATGCACAAGGGTCCCTAGAAAAGGGAAGCGATGTTAGTAATATGAAAAAATATATAATTACATCACATAAGAATAATCACACACCAAACATGAAAAAAATAAGGGATGAGTAGAATGTATCTCATATTTCTCTTCGGTTATTGAAGAACAACCAAGATGATAACTTTGAGATGTGTTTGGATTCAGTGGTAACTTAAGGGACTGAAAAAAAGGGTTTGATTAAATAACTCAAGATATTCAAGAGAAAAATTGATTTTTGATGAAAAGTGGAATCTCCTCAAAAGGCAAGATTAGAATATCCCCTAAGGTGTAAATTTTAGACATATTCAAAAAAAGGTTTTAATCGAAAGCCCTTTTGGGAAGTTCTGGGAGAGAGTTCAAACTTTATGTAAACAGCGGAGTTAGAGTATCCCTTTGGAAAGTAAGGTTGGAGTATCCCCTAAGATGAAAATTTTGGATCAGTTAAAAATAGGGTTTAGATTAGTAGTCCCAAGAATGTCGAGAGAAAGAAAATCTAAGTTTTGAATAAAAAGCAAGGTTGGAGTATCCCCTTGAAAAGTGGAGTTAGAGTATCTCTAAAAACGAAAATTTTGGATATAAGGTATTGAAAATAGAATGTGAGAGTTTGAATGAAATTATTTTTTTGTTTTAACCTTGATCTAAGTCTAGATGATTTATGTCATATTATGTGACTTCATGAGGAGTCAATTGGGTACACTTTAAGAAGTTTGAATGTTTCAATAAAAGTGGTCTGGAAAGTTAGGTTGATTTTAATTGCAAAAACAGGGGACGATGTCGCGATATCTCCTTCCCTGAATTTGTTCAGGGTAAATTCAAAGTTATTAGGAATTTGGTGAGGCACCATTAGAATGGTGACTCAATAATGTTTAAGATAAAAATATTCCAAAAATCTTAGAAAATCACATTCTAGGTGGATTTTAGTTGGAATTAATTTTTAAAATTGGGTTTGTTTTGACACTTGCAGTCTGTGCTAGGGAAAGAAAATAGTAGAATTTAGAAAATCATTTTGAACTTATTAAGTATCATTCAATCACAAATGATAACTTTCCAGAGAGGGAATTTCATGAAGTTTCTAGGAAAAATATTTAGAAAATTCAAGAAAATCATTTAGTGTGTTGTAATAGCCCAAAAAGAATGCAGTTCGCTAGTTCCAAGGGTTCAGGATAGCTAAGGTTTGAAAACTCATAACTCCTTTATTCGGAATGATCCAAGTGTGAACGAGACACTGTTAGAAAGGTAATTCAATGCTTTTCCATGGAAAATCTTAAAATATTCAAGAAAAATGTGTTTAGTCTTAGAAACAATTTTTTAACCATGGGTATAGTACTGCTGAGCAAAAACAGGGGAGTTTTTTGATATTTTTGGGTTTCTCAAGACTAAACTCGAGCCAAGGGCATCTGAAAATCTGTGAAAGAAAAGGATAGGTGATATGGGCATAATAAAGTCATCCCACAGTCCTGAAGTAGTTTGGGATGATTAAATAACCTATTGACCGTGCCACTAATAAGGGAATTGAACTCAAGATTAAGGCTTAATATTTTAACAAAAAGCTTATTTTTCTAAGAAAATAACATTTTATTCAATCATGAACCATGACTTGGAAAGTTTAATTTGTCCTTAAGATTGGAGAACCAATTTAGTGAAAACATTAAACCCATGATAGTCTCCATCTATTCGAGGTAGCATAAATTTAATTTGAGGTTTTTGAAAATCAAATTTTTGGCTACAAATAAGCATGCATTTTGGCACAAAGTTATGAATGAAATACAACATACATAATGATGAACGTAGACAACACATTCAAACAAACAAAGGTGACATTTTGACAATAAAAGAGAAGGCAAAATGTAGGATAATGACAAGTAAGATGCAAGAAAATGTTAAACTTGTAAATGACAACTAGAATTAAGCTATGTATGATGGTATGAACATTTTTAAGCAAAAAAAAAAGCATGCTGGAATTTTAAAAAGACATTTTTGTTTCATAAAACCTGCCAAGATTTAACAAAATGTACAAACATGCTCGAGCCATGTTAAGGTGAACGTTCAAATATGATATGAATATGTGGAAGTAGATGAAAGATGACAAGAAATGCATATATAGAGACTATTGTGATGGCGAAAATAAAGCATGGCATATTTGACAATCCAAGCAACATCAAGGCATCAAGAGGATCATCAAGTTTAAAACTACCACAACCAAGGACATAATAATGCATAAAAATCTAAAATGGGTCATGGTAACATAGAGAGGCCACTAGGATGATGAGAATGTTGAAGAATCAGAGAATAAGCAAAATAAAAGGGAGAAAATATACCAAAAGTCTCAAGCTTTAGCCTTTTTTTTTAAGCAGCAACTTTGAACTCACTTTCTTCCTTCTTTTTTATATTGAACAGCAATAACATGATGCAAAGAAAGTGGTTTTTAGTTAGGGTATGGATGAAGGGGAGTTTTGAGAGGAAATATGAGTGGAATAGGGAGTTTTGAAGGGCTTTTTAGTGGTGGTTTTGAAAAGCTACGAGAAAAGTGACTTTGGTCTTTCAGTGGCTGAGAATCTTGAGGGAATGCATGAAAGTGAGTGCTCTTTATTGAATGTAGTAAGGTTTTCTCTGCTCCTTTTGTGTTTATGTATCTCTCTGTATATCCTTCTCAATGGAGGCAAAGTTGGCATATATAGCCATATGACCATGAAGACAAAAAATGCAAAAAACAAGGGCATTATTGGGTTTTGGTGCATGTACCTCATGCAGAGATAAGGAATTTTGGTCAGCTGCCATGCAAACTCATCGATTTACTCAGCAAAAAGAATAGATCAAGGCCACTTTATGTAGCTGAGCATTGAGAAAAATTAGCCTTACCCTTTGGCAATTTGTATAATATCATAAATGTCCCTTATCATCGGCTATTTGGGCCTTAACAATTTGTCTAAATCTAATCACAAGCCCAAAGCTAAAGCTTGGTATGAATTTTGATGATTTTTGGTGCAGGAAACATGTTTAAATTGAATTTTTAAATCAATAGTGCAATAATCAAAAAATGGCTTGAGCTGGGCAAAAATACATTGGTGTATCGATACATAAGGTAATTTTTGCCCATAAGTATCGATACAATGAAACATGTATCAATATCAAGAGCTAAAGAAAGTTTCCAATCTCAAGACTTAGAGGTATGTATCAATACTTCATGGGTCGATATCAAAACTCTTGCTTGAGTATCGATACATTTGGCCAAAAATCACAATTTTAGCTTTTGCCAAGGTCTGTATTGATACAAACACGTTAAGTATCAATACCACTCATTAGATCGCGAAAACAAACCCTCTTTTATTGATACTACATGTAAAAATTTAAACCTTTAGTGGTGTAAGTACTTGGTATCAATACATATGTACTAATATAAGTTACATGTATCGTGGCTCTCTGAATCACCTTATTTTAGTCAAAAATAATGACAAATTGACCCGTGCTTCCAAGGATGCTTAAAATAATTACTTTCGATGCCTTAGATGATCCCTGAACAAAATGGGGTGTCTACAGCTGCCCGTCTTTGGCTGCTGCTGAGTATCAGGAATAGGGCAAAGAAAATAGACACCATTTTGTTTGAGGTAGGATAATGTTCCTTCAATGCCTGTAAAAATGAAATTTAATTAAAGTTTTACGGTAGTAATTATAATACATTGGCAGCTATTTAAATGAAATCTTGGATAGATTTTTGTAAGGTTCAACCTTTCTACTAAGTTTTTTTATTCTTTTTTAAGTTTTACCTTCCCTATATAGGCGCTAGATAAGATAGACTTTGACATGGTAGGTGCCTAACTTTTTATGAGTAGACTTGATAGATGCCCAACACTTCATGGACATACTCGATTGATTCCCTGCTCTTTGAGGATAGACTCAACTGGTGCTCGACTCTTTGCTAATAGACTCAATAATGCCTTGCTCTTTGAGGTTAGACTCAATTAATGCCATGTTCTTTGAGGACAGCCTTAGTTGGTGCCTTACTCTTTGAGTACAAACTCAGTTGGTGCCTTACATTTTGAGGACAGATTCGATTGGTGACTTGCTACTTGAAGATAGACTTGGTTAATGCCCTACTCTTTAAGGATATACTCGGTTAATGCCTGGCCTTATGGATATACTCGATTAATGCCTGGCTCTTTGCAGATAGACTCGATTAGTGCCCTACTCGTTAAGGACCAAATTGATTATTTCTAACTCTTTATGGACTAAATAGGAAAAAGACATCTAGCTCATTATGGACTACAAAGGAAAAAAGGGCATCTATCTTTTATGGACTAAAAGAAAATAAGCACCCAACTATTTATGGACCAGAAGAAAAAAAGGCGTCCAACTCTTTGTGGACTAAAAAAAAGATGCGTATAATTTTTTATGGACTAAATAAAGGTGTCTAGCTCTTTGTGGACTGAAAAAGAAAAAAGACATCTAGTTCTTTGTATATTAAAAAGAAAAAGAACGTCTAGCTCTTTGTGAACTGAAAAGAAAAAATGGCATCCAGCTTTTGTGAATAAATTATATGAATTTAAGTACCTTTCCTAGGTAGCTTTTCTATTTGTAAGTGTGTGAGGTCAAGAATGCTTACTTAAACCTTTCAAGGTTATTTAAAAATAGAAAATTGTACTTAAAGATTTTGCCTACATAACGTCTATGCGTGGGAGTTCATACTTGTTGCATAGTTGAGGCATTAAGATGCAATTGCATGTTGCAAAACTGGGTTCAAATATGATGATTTAAGGGCTGTAAAACAATTTTGGATTAAAAAAACTTAAACATTTTTATCGATACTAAAAACTAAGTTGGTCATGGGTTATTGAGTTAGTCTAGAACAAAATGACATTGGGAAATAGTTTTAAATTAGCCTGAAGAGGGATAAAAAGGTTGGCCATACGGATGACTAATTTGGCACAACCATCACCCAAAATCATAAATCATTTAAGGCCATGAAGGTTACAACATTTTGGTATCCAAGAAACACCACAAACAAAGCAGCAATATCATATATAACGCACCCTAATATACATTTGGCAAGACCCAAAAAGATGTAAACTTGTAAAGAGTGCTAACGCATTAACAAGTATGAACATAGTCTTAAAAAAGGTTAGCAAAAATGAATATAACAAATCCTTAAAAATTTTTCTAAAACAAAAACATTTTAGTTTGATAAAATCTTTTCAAAAACCTCTATAAAGATAGAAGAATGGAGGATGTTCAAAGAACCAAAAAAAAAAAGATAAGAAAAATGAAGCTGCTTTTAGGTAGTGAAAAATAGAAAATAAACAAACTTATAATTTTTTCCCTTTTTTTATTGGTTTTCAAGTCTGGAATTTTTTTACAAAAAAGAAGGTGTGTGAAAGTTAAAAAAAATGAACTATCTCTCTAAGCTTTCTTTAGTTCTACCTTCCCACAAAATACCTCATCTCTTGTGTTCTAAACTAGCCTCCCATTAGCCATTTCCTTCTTGCTCTCCTAGTTGAAATTCTATTGGCTCATTCTGTTAGACCTTTTAGTGGTGAATGAAATCAAGAGGCGGTGAATTGATTTCTCAAAATTTTAGTAAATTAAAACTTCGATAAATAAAGTTGAGAAATCTAAACAATAAACTTTGGAGTACAAGTTAGTGAATAAAAATCAACAATTAAAAAAAAGGGAAAGAAGAAGCAAACTCAATGATTTATAGAGGTTTGGCCTTAATTGCCTATATCCTCTACCTCGGCCTCACTTGCCTCGGATTTCTACAATTCACTAACTTGAATTGTTTACCTTTCAAGGACAAGGTATAACCTTTACACTCCCTATCTTTCAA